>JAGFNQ010003808.1:49599-80068 GCA_024364735.1 Boesenbergia rotunda | reverse complement strand
TTATCATAAATTTTAGATTTAGGAATTTCAAAGTTTGGAAATCCTCATGAAATTTCGCAAACGTTTGAAATTTTCTAATTTCTGAAATTTTATAATAATTTGAAAACTTCCCATCTTTGGAAACTTTCCAATTTTGGAAATTTTTCTATTTTAGAAATTTTCCAATTTTGGAAATATATAAGTTTTCTTTGTACCGGAAACTTACAATTATTCTGAAAACCTAATTTTGAGATCTCGCAATTTTGGGCACTTTCTTTAAGAAAGTCTAGATAAATTCATGGATAGTTAATTGACAATAAATTTGAATTGGTTTTTAAATTGACAACAAAATTCTTTATTTGGATTGAGCCTCGGGGAGCCGTCCAATTTAAAGTTAGTTGTTGTAATTTAATTTCCAATTTTTAATTGAAATTGTCATGTTTGATTGGATTGAGCCTCGGGGAGCCGTCCAATTGGATTTACAACACATTACTTATCTTTGGGTATCTGAGCCTCGGGGAGCCACCCTTAGAAAACAATTTGTTGTAATTAATTAAATCCATGAATAAAATATGTTTGAAGAGGTGATGCTCTTACATATTGTTGTCTCCAAAATTAATTAGGAAAATGGTTTCCTATAGAGTTTTCTTAAATGAGATTTTCATGAAAATAATATGTGGTTGAATTAAGGGATTTGTCTCTTAATTTAATAAGATTTGATTTAGAGAAATCAAAGTCTTGAACATATTATTTCCGAAATTAATTATGACAATTTAGGAAATTGTTTCCCAAAACAATTCCTTTAATTAAGTATGAAATTGGAATTAGGAAATCCGGTTCCTAATTCAATTAATGAGACTTGATAACTTAAGTCACATACATACTTAATTAAGGAAATCGTTAGTCATGACATAATTCTATGTCATGAATGTGCTTAGAAAAGAAAGGATGAGACCCAAAACCCCTTACAAAATATTAAGGCCAACACCTTCCATTAATATGGTTAGAATCGGAGTTTTGTTTCTCGTTTGGGTTGATGGACACATCCATGCCCGACTTGAACCTCAACATGTTCAAACCATGGAATTAGTTTATGAATAATATAGTTGGAGTCAGAGGTCAATCCTTAGTTTTGGTTGTTGGACACATCCAAGCCTGACTAAACGTTGAATGAGCTCCAACCATATTAAAACTATTTCTTGATTAATGGGTCAGCCTTAAGCTTGGAGCATCGATTTGTTGTGCCACAGCCAAGGTCGATGTAAAGAGAGGTGCAGTTGGGTGCTATGTATAATGTTGCATACTTGTTAATGAGTTAACAACCCAATGATTTATGCAAACATTCAATTAGTTGATAGCATAAAGTGATAGTTACATATATGTGATGTGTAATCGGTATAATTACCTACCTTCATAGCTAAGAAAAACTTGATGGCCACAGCCATGGTTGTTCTTATCTATGGTTGGATATCAACCTATTTGGAGATGTTCCTACGATCTCCCGAATTGATAATAAGGGTGACTCAATTCGTAAAATAAATAGGATTTAATTTATGTATGATGATACATTCTTTAATCATTCTTCTCACATAATCTCAATTTGTATTTCTAGGATAATCACTCGATCATGTCTTCCCTAAACTTACGTTCCATTTTGGACACCAATAAACTGACTGGGCCAAACTTCATGGACTGGCTTCGAAACCTGAGGATAGTCCTCAAGGCAGAGAAGATTGCTTATGTCCTTGAAGAACTACTTCCCTCAAATCCTCCAGCAGATGCAACTCCAGACCAATTGGTGGCCTATCAGAAACATGTGACCGATTCTGAACTTACAAGTTGCATCATGCTAGCTTCTATGGTACCTGAGCTGCAAAAGCAGCATGAGCATATGGATGCTTATACCATCATCTTCCATCTTAATGAGTTGTTTGAAGAGCAGGCGAGATCCGAAAGGTTCGAAGTCTCTAGACTCCTCTTCACCACCAAGATGCAGGAAGGCACTTCTGCCTCGCAGTTTGTGCTAAAGATGTTGGGGTACATTAAGCGACTGAACACACTCGATTTTGCAATTGATCATGAACTAAGTGTTGACTTAATTCTGAGTTGTTTGCCCAAAAGTTATTCACAATTTGTGATGAACTATCGGATGAACAAACTGGAGACCACCATTCCCGAGTTGCTCAACCTGCTGAAGACTGTGAGCCTTCTGTAAAGCAGGATCAGAAGACAGCACTGTTAGTTGATTCCTCGAAGAAAGTTCTAAGAGGAAGGCCAAAGAACAGAAAAAGGAAAGAAGAAAAAGGCCAAAAAGACTGAAAAGAAACCAAAAGGCACTTGCCATCACTGTGGCAAGGAGGGTCACTGGCGAAGAAACTGCAAGGTTTATCTTGAGTCCTTGAAGAAGAAGGCATCCGATGCCCCATCCTCTTCAGGTATCTTCGTTATTGAATGTCACTCTATTTCCTCAAATACCTGGGTACTTGATACTGGGTGTAGCTCACATATATGTAATGACATACAGGGGCTAAGGAATAGAAGAAGACTCGTCAAAGGAGAAGCAAATCTGCGAGTTGGAAATGGAGCAAAGATTGCTGCTGTTGCCATCGGAACATATTTGCTAAAGCTCCCCACTGGACGTATCTTAGAATTGGATAATTGTTATTTTGTTCCTTCGTTAATAAAGAACATTGTATCTATTTCATGTTTGAATGAAAAGGGTTATCATTTAACTTTTAGTAACAATTGTTGTTACATAACTTTAAATGGCGTTCTTTATGGGAATGGAACTTTGTGCATCTACACGTTAGATTTATCCAGTGACGTTTTCAATATCGAAGTTAGCAACAAACGTGCTCGAATAGATAATCGAATAGACTCTTACACTTGGCATTGTCGTCTTGGCCATATAAGTAAGAAACGCATGACCGAATTACACCGATGTGGAATTTTGGAATCATTTGAACCCGATTCATTTGATACATGCGAATCATGCTTAAAAGGCAAGATGACCAAATTACCCTTTTCCGGAAAAGGTAATCCAGTGGGAGAATTGCTTGGTCTAATACATACTGATGTATGTGGACCAATGTCAACTCTTGCACAAGGAGGCTATAGCTACTTCATCACCTTTATCGATGATCACTCACGATTCGGGTACGTGTTCTTGATGAAACACAAATCTGAAGCCTTTGAGAAATTCAAAGAGTTCAAAAATGAAGTAGAGAAACAGCTTGGCAAAAGTATTAAAATACTTCGATCCGATCGGGGTGGTGAATACTTAAGTCAAGAGTTTCAAGATTATCTTAGGGACAATGGGATATTATCCCAATAGACTCCGCCGTATACACCACAGCATAATGGTGTATCTGAGAGGCGCAACCGAACCTTGATGGACATGGTTAGGTCAATTATGAATCATGCAACTCTTCCAAAATCCTTTTGGGGCTATGCACTTAAGACAGCTGTTTACTTGCTAACCAGAGTCCCGACCAAGGTAGTCTCTACTACTCCATATGAGATATGGAATAGTATGAAACCCCACTTAACTCACCTTAAGATATGGGGTTGTCCTGCTTATGTGAAGCGGATTGTATCAGACAAATTGGATGCTAAGTCTGATAAATGTCTATTTATTGGATACCCTAAGGAAACGAAGGGTTACCAATTCTATCATCCCATGGAACAAAAGGTGTTTGTTTCAAGGCATGCTGTATTTCTAGAAAAAGAATTTCTTTTCCAAGAAAACAGTGGGAGTGGGATTGAACTTGATGAAGTTCAAGAAACTCCAATAGACATTACGGAGACACCTAGTCTAGACCCACAACCAATACCTCATAATGATGAGCTATCAGTTGAACCTAAAACTACACCACCTCTTCGTAGATCTGATAGGACACGCAATATTCCAGAGAGATACGGATTTCTCGTAAGTGAATCGAACGACGTGTTACTCATAAGCGATGACGAACCTATCAGTTATGAAGATGTTCTGAAAAGTTCAGAAAGGGACAAATGGCTTGAGGCCATGAAGTCGGAAATGGATTCCATGTACGAAAACCAAGTATGGGACTTGGTTAAACCACCTGAAGGGATTAAGCCCATAGGGTGCAAGTGGGTTTTCAAGAAGAAAACCGACATGGAAGGTAATGTTGTTACCTTTAAGGCTAGATTAGTGGCAAAAGGATATCGTCAGAAGCAAGGAATTGATTATGACGAAACCTATTCGCCAGTAGCTATGCTTAAATCCATTCGGATGCTCCTAGCCATAGCAGCTCATTATGATTATGAGATATGGCAAATGGATGTGAAAACAGCTTTCCTTAACGGAAACCTGCTTGAGGATGTATACATGATACAACCTGAAGGTTTCACATCGGTTGATAAAACCAAAGTATGCAAGCTTCGACGATCCATATATGGACTGAAGCAAGCATCTAGGAGCTGGAACATCCGTTTTGATGAGACAATCAAAGAGTTTGATTTCTCACAAAATCCTGACGAACCTTGTGTGTACAAGAAGGTTAGTGGGAGTGCAGTCGTATTCCTAGTATTATATGTCGATGACATCTTACTTATAGGAAACGATATATCAGTCTTACAGACAGTTAAAATTTGGTTGTCCAAAACTTTCTCCATGAAAGACCTGGGAGAAGCAACCTATATCCTTGGGATTAGAATCTATAGAGATAGATCAAAACGGTTGCTTGGTCTTTCGCAGTCTACATATATAGACCGAGTGCTAAAAAGGTTTAGCATGTCGGAATCCAAGAAAGGTTACCTTCCCATCAGGCATGGGATCAACCTTTCAAAGTCTATGTGTCCGCGCACAGAAGACGAGAGGATTTGCATGAATAAGATTCCCTATGCATCCGCGATAGGATCTATCATGTATGCTATGTTATGTACTAGGCCCGATGTATCGTATGCTTTGAGTGTCACAAGCAGATACCAGTCGGATCCAGGAATGGATCATTGGGCGGCTGTTAAGACAATCCTTAAGTACTTAAGAAGAACTAAGGATGTGTTCCTAATATATGGAGAAGGAGATATGGTAATACGTGGGTATACAGATGCCAGTTTCCAGACAGATAAGGATGACTCCAAATCGCAGTCTGGATACGTATTTACTTTGAATGGAGGCGCAGTAAGTTGGAAAAGTTCCAAACAAGACACCGTAGCAGATTCCACCACGGAAGCGGAATATATCGCAGCTTCGGAAGCAGCAAAGGAAGCAGTCTGGATCAAGAAGTTCGTCTCCGAACTTGGCGTGGTTCCAAACATTGATGATGCAGTGCCGATTTACTGCGATAACAATGGAGCTATTGCTCAAGCAAAGGAACCAAGGTCTCATCAGCGATCCAAACACGTGCTTCGTCGCTATCATCTGATCAGAAAGATTATAAGTAGGAATGACATACAAATTGAAAAAATTCCCACTGAAAGAAATTTAGCGGAACCTTTAACAAAGGCCTTGCCTCAGAGAAAGTCTGAGGGTCATGTTAGAACTTGTGGTATTGGATACCATAGCGATTGGCATTAGGCCAAGTGGGAGTTTATTAGTGATATGAGAGAAGTGTCCTAAGGCAATCGCCTTATGATTATAAAACATTTATTTTAATAAATGATAATTCACTATTTGAGTATACATGCTTGTGTATTTGATTGGGATCTTAAACTCATCTACTGAATGTCCGCAATACAACTCACAGCATAAGAGAATTTGTGATGGGATCACAACTAGTGATTATCTCTAAATGTGCAAATGTGAAGTATTGAAAATATCCCTAGTCGATGAATTGATAAAAATGGACACTATCAATTCTGTTGAGACTAGCATGGGTTATTCTCTAATCAGCTGATTCTCACTGGCTGGTGACATTGGGATGTCCGGAGATAAACATGGATGCTAGTTAAGGGAACTAGTTCATTGGAGTGACTAGCTGTAAGACTTCATATGGAATCTATCTATAGAAATGTCAATGAAGTTCTTACTGCGGCTTAAGTGCGATGTTCCTTTGACTTGCGGTGTTCAAGTCATCTTGGTCATGGAGACTTATACTTTAACATCTTAAGCAAGCATCTCCAAGGAGGTGTGGACCCAGGATGATTGGGTATAAGCCGAAGTGCCCGAAGATGTTTGAACAGCCTACAAAGGATTCACCACTCCTTGCGAGGAGATGTACACCCAGGCCTATCGTCGGATTGTTACTCAAAATCTCTGGCCAGAGTATATCATGTTAAGAGTGCAAGTCTCTTAAATACATGAGAGTAACTAGAAATCCAAAGGACGAGAAAGAAACTACTTGGGCTAGGTGTGACGTAGTCAGCCTAGTGGGGACTGACACAAATAGACCGTGTCCTGAACTAAGTGGGTATAAGATGGTGAAGGGAATGAGGCACGATTCATTAGAGCTGCTGAAGGGTTTCAGAATAATTTCTTCTGAGGTCAAATCGTTGATCTTTCGATTAATTGGGGATCATGATGTACTACTAGGTGCCACTCATGATCGTTCTATAATTTGTAGATTATAGACGGCCAACATAAATCGAAAGCCTATTTAGTCACACGCACTACGAGTAATTCGAGGGATTTAAAACGAGTTGAAAATTGGATTTTCCGATCAAGAGAAATAAGTCGAATCTGAGTTAATCAGAGGCGCAATGGAAGCTAAAAATGGCTAAGTGTTTTGAAGGCTTTTTGGGCGAATTAAATGAGTTTAATTCGCGTTGGATCGGCTCGGTTTGGGCCTGCCAAAGAGGGTGCCAACCCTCCTTGGTTGGCCGGCCACTTATTGGGGAGAAAACCAATTAATTTTGGTTTAATTAATAAAGTAAATCTAGCGCGATTTATTTTATAAATTATGGATAAATAAATTTGTATAAAGAAATTTATATAAATAAATTTATAGAAAATTATTCTTTTTATGGAAGTTAAAATAATCCATGAATTGGTTTATTTTAATTTTATAAAATCAATTATGAATTGATTTTTTCATAATAAGAAAGATTATAAATTTCTTATAAAATTTATTCCATAATAAAAGTAGAGACTAATTAGTTTTATTATAAAGTTAGTTATAATAAAACTTGGTTTAAACAGAATAATTCATAAGAGAATTTATAGGATAAATTTCTTATGATAATTAATTAGTTTTATTATAAAGTTAGTTATAATAAAATTCATAAGAGAATTTATATGATAAATTTTTTATGATAACTAATTAGTTTTATTATAAAGTTAGTTATAATAAAGCTTGGTTTAAACGGAATAATTCATAAGAGAATTTATAGGATAAATTTCTTATGATAATTAATTATTTTATTATAAAGTTAGTTATAATAAAATTCATAAGAGAATTTATAGGATAAATTTCTTATGATAACTAATTAGTTTTATTATAAAGTTAGTTATAATAAAACTTGGTTTAAACGGAATAATTCATAAGAGAATTTATAGGATAAATTTCTTATGATAACTAATTCCGTTAATTCCGTTAATTCAGTTAAGAGGAGACTTGGCAAGGGAGAAGCAACTATATAAGGAACCATAGGCAAGCCTTGGATTCCTAAGATTTGGATAATCGAAATAGAGCTCTCCCTCTCTCTCTTCTCTTCTCTCCTCCTTCCCCCTCCCTTCCATTAGGGCCGGCGGCCACCCTAGCTCCATTAGGGCCGGCGCCCAACCTACACCAAGGCAAGGTGTTGCCGTGAGCTTCAAGGAGAAGAAGAAACCAACCAAGAAGAAGAAGAAGCGGATCACATCTCCCTCTCTCTCGGAATTCGATTCCGTTACTTCGTTGGTTAGTTTCCTTTTCTTCTCTCGATCTTCTTTGTTGTGCCTTCCGAGAATCTAGTAGTTCTCATCGGCACAAAACTCGTGACTTTGCGAAGTCATCCCGAAGAGAACTCGGCGTGGACACGAATAGAGGCGGAGCTTCCAAGGGACGCTACGGTTGGATCTCGTCCCTTACTTCGAGTTACGCGAGGTACTTGGTAAATTAGTTTACTTTTTCGCAAAGTTTTATTTTATGATTATGTCAACACACCATAAGATTGCATGCTAGATACGAAGTTAAAATAATTTAGGAAATTATTTTATGCAAATTCTTCCGCTGCACGTAAAAATTTAAAATTTTACGAACTCGTATCCTTGTCGACATGCACCCGATCCCAACAGCTTCAGCTAAAGAGTATCAATATGCTGAGAGCTCAGAAGGGGTCAATGACCTGAAGCTTCAGTTGAAGAGGATCAGTAGGCTGAAAGCTCAGAAGGGGTCAGTGGGTGATAACGCTTGTAGGTATGCCGAAGAAAGTCTTAAGAAGAAGAAGTTCGTGAAGCAGACACAACTAAGAGCAGAGCGAAGTGTTTTGCTATTTTGTGTTCTCTGCATTGTATCTTCTTGCTAGATCTTTCTGCTTACTACTCGTGTGTGGTGTGCATCTACCTTCTCTAGTCTGTTGTGCTTTATTTGATATACTTCTTAGACATTTATGGAGAGGTTACTTCATCGAGAAGGAGGAAGTTTTAGCCGGATTCATTCCGGGGCCTGATCTGCCGAAGGTCAAGGGATCACCCACCTCACAGGCACGCCAAGGAGTAGGGGCTAGTTATCCCCGAACCTTGTAAATAGTTGTGTTAGTCTCTATTTATCTTTCTTTCTGTTTGTTTGTTTTTCGCTGCCAACCTGATCGTAGGAAGAAAGAACCGAGGTTTGGTGGGTGGCTATTCACACACCCCCTCTCTAGTCATCCCAAGATCATAACAAGTGGTATCAGTGCTTGGTGTTCTTTCAACCGGATTATCATCCTAAGAGCAAGAAGATGACTTTGAGAGGAGAAGGATTCACCACCAACCATCCACCCTTCTTTGATGGAGCAGATTTCCAGTACTGGAGAAGCATAATGGAGTATTACCTGAAAACCAACATTGGCATGTGGTGCTCAGTCAAGGAGGGATTCACTCCTCCAAAGGATGCTGAGGGCAAGGAGCTTGAGCCATCAAGATGGTCAGTAGAACAAACAAGAAAAGGAGAGGCAGATGCCAAGGCAATGGTCACTCTGCAGTGTGGGATGACCAAGGAGCAACTCATTAAGGTTGGTCGCTTCTCAAGTGCCAAAGATCTGTGGACCAAGCTTATAGAGCTACATGAAGGCACTCGAGACTCCCGGATTGCGAAGAGGGATCACTTTCTCAACCAACTCCAGAATCTTTCCATGAAAGAAAGTGAAACTGTGAGCAAGCTTCATGGTCGGTTCAAAGAGATCCTCAACGGCTTGCACTCGATCGATGAGAAGGTCGAGAACCGTGACCTCGTAAGGTATGTACTCAAGTCCATTCCTAGGAATGCCTTGTGGTCATCCATGGTGGAGCCTACAAGGTATCCAAGGGTCTTTCCATTGTAAAATTAGATGATTTCTTTTGTGAAATGGAGCTACATGAGCTTGCTAACAAAGGCCCAAAAGAGAAGGGTATTGCTCTGGTTGCAGGGGACAAAGGAAAGAAGAAGGAAAAGAAGAAGGAGAAGGAGGTCTCCTCTTCTTCATCCGAATTCGATGAGGACGGGAGCGATTTTTCATCAACCGAAATGACAAACATTGTGAGAAGAATGATGAGGCAGAGTCGACGCTACAAGGGGAAATGTAAAACAAGTGAAAATAATGTTGATAAAACTAATGTCACATGTTATGGATGTAGCAAGAAGGGGCACTATAGAAGTGAGTGTCCAAAACTCAAGAAGAAGGAGGAGAAGGCAAAGAACAAAAAAGCATTAAAGGCCACATGGGATGAGTCCTCATCTAGCTCATCTGAGGAGGAGAAGGAGGAGAAGAGCACCCACCACGTGGCTCTTATAGCACTAGAAGATTCAAACATAGAGAGTGGTGACGAGTCAAGTGATCCTTCACCCGCGACTTCATCATCTTTGGATGATGAAGAGGTAATCTCTCCCGACTTGATATGTGTTATAGAACTATTGTTTGCTTGACTAATTTGCTCAAAAAAATCTAAGGACAAGGTATAATCCTTATAGTTAGAAGTAGAACAATTGAAAACCTCTAAGGATGATGAAATAGATGATTTGCATGTTGAGGTCCTTGAGGATGAGAACAAGGCCTTAAAGAGTGAAGTTGAAAAAATCAAGAATCTTCTTGGAAAATTTTCAACTAGCTCAAAGACCTTGGATATGATCCTCAATGCCCAAAGAGCGGTCTACAACAAAGCCAGTATAGGGTACCAACCTATGGAATCTAGTTTTGTATCATTGATGTCTAGAACCAAATTTAAATCATCAAATGTTTCTAGGGTTCAAGGACTTAGGAAGAAAATGACCAAGGTATGGGTGCCAAAAACTTGCATTGTAGGTGTTTTAGGTACCAAGGTTTGGGTACCTAAATCATCTATCTTTCGTGTTGTGAAGGCATTGGTTGAGGGGGAGCATCTATCCACATGGTTTGTTGATAGTGGGTGCTCCAAACACATGACTGGGGATAAATCGTTATTCACTACCCTACAAAGCAAAAGTAAAGGTAATGCTTCATTTGGTAACAATGGTAGTCTCAAGGTTGTAGGAATATGTGACATTCAAATATCCGAATGTCTTAGGATCAAGAATGCCCTTCTAGTCAAGGGGATGACCTTCAATCTCCTGAGTGTCAGTCAATTGTGTGATGTGGGATACACAATTGATTTTCACCCAAGTCAGTGTCTAGTTAGACACAATGACACACATGACACAGTAATAGTAGGCACAAGAGTAGACAACATTTATCAAGTCTATTTTAAAAGTGCTACTAATGCCTCTGTTAAGTGTTTCATGTCAAAAGAAGAAGAATCTTGGCTTAGGCACCGGAGGTTGGCTCACGTGAACATGAAGAACATCCGGAAACTGGCCAACAAGGGACTTGTACGAGGCTTACTGAGCATCAAGTACGAAAAGGAAAAATTATGTGATGCATGTCAAATGGGTAAGCAAACAAAAGCATCTCATAAAGGTAAAAGCGATGTAAGTACTTCTACTGCTTTAGATTTATTGCATATGGACTTGTTTGATTGCAGTACCATAGTTTCATTGAATGGTAGTAGATATTATTTTGTGATTGTTGATAATTATACTAGATATACATGGACCTATTTTCTAAAACATAAGGATCAAACCTTAGACATTTTTATTTCTTTTTGTAGAAGAACTGAAAATAAAAAATCTACAACAATCAAAACTATTAGGAGTGATCATGGAGGTGAATTTCAAAACTATAGGTTTTTAGAATTTTGTCAAGAGAAAGGATATAGACATGAGTTCTCTACTCCTAGAACACCACAACAAAATGGTGTTGTAGAGAGGAAGAACCGAGTCTTACAAGAGGCTGCATGAAACATGCTTAATGAGTACTCTTTACCAAGCTACTAATGGGCTGAAGCTGTAAACACAGCTTGCTATGTGCAAAATCGAATCCTTATCCATAGGTTTTTAGGAAAGACTCCACATGAACTTTGGTTTGAAAAATCACCTACAGTTAGACATCTCCGGGTGTTTGGGTTTAAGGTGTTCATTCTAAACAAGAAGGATCATCTTGGAAAGTTCACAGCAAAAGGTGATGAAAGGATACTTGTTGGGTATTCTCTTGTCAGCAAAGATTACCGAGTCAACAATAAGAAGTTTAAGTTAGTTGAAGAATCTTCTGATATTGTATTTGAGGAGATCCCAAAAGTGATTGATCATTCAGGAGATGTAGAAGGAGTTCAATTCGAACTTAGGAGATTAGGATTGGATAAAAGTCCAAGTATTGGAGATGTTGCGGCTGAGTCTGATGATGGTGAGCCTAGGCTACATGGAGCTCAGCCTGACCCTGTGTCTGAGTCTATATCTAGTGAAACCATCCAAGAAGCACCTCTAACACCATGGCAAACTAGGTTAGCCTCTAGTCATCCCCAAGATCAAATTGTTGGAGATATCCATCATGGGGTTAGAACTAGATCATTCGTTAGGAATGAGGCTAATGAGGTCTCCTTGATTTCTGAAATTGAACCTAGAGTAGTTGACAAGGCATTACATGATCCCGATTGGATTATTGCTATGCAAGATGAGTTAGATCAATTTCAGAGAAGTCAAGTTTCGGACTTAGTTCCTAGACTTGAGAAGACCACAATTATTGGAACTAAATGGGTCTTCAAGAACAAATTGAACTATAAGGGAGAAATCGTAAGAAACAATGCACGCTTAGTAGCCAAGGGCTATAGCAAGTTGAAGGCCTTGATTACGATGAGACATTTGCTCCCATGGCACGATTGGAGTCCATTCGATTGATGCTTGCATTTGCAGCACATAGAGGTTTCAAACTCTATCAAATGGATGTGAAATCGGCCTTCTTAAATGGTTTCATTAAAGAAGAGGTCTATGTTGAATAACCACCGGGGTTTGAAAATTTCGAATTTCCAAACCACGTGTTTAAGCTAAAGAAGGCTCTTTATGGGCTAAAACAAGTACCTCGTGCTTGGTATGAGCGGTTGTCAACATTTTTGATTGAAAAAAGCTTTGTGAGAGGTCAAATAAACCCTACACTATTACTACGTAGAGATGGTGAAAATATTTTTGTAGCCCAAGTATATGTCGATGACATAATTTGTGGCTCCAACAACAAGAGCTATTTGAATGTGTTCAGTGAGCACATGGAGAGTGAGTTTGAGATGAGTCTAGTGGGAGAATTGACTTTCTTCCTTGGACTTGAAATCAAACAAACAAGAGACGGAATTCATGTGCATCAATCCAAATACACTCAAGAGATGCTCAAGAAATTCAATATGAGTGACTCAAAGGAAGTAACCACCACCATGGCGACTAACACGCGATTAGATAATGATTAGAGTGGGAAGCCAGTTGATTTGACCCAATCTGGAAGCATGATAGGAAGTTTGCTATACCTCACAGCGAGTCGCTCGGACATTCTTTTTGTTGTGGGTATGTGCGCTAGGTACTAGGTATGTGCCAAGGAATCTCATTTAATTATTGTTAAAAGGGTTTTGAGATACCTTAAGGGCACTATTGGAGTTGGTCTATGGTACCCCAGTACAGAGTCTTTTGGTTTGATAGGCTATACTGATTCCGACTATGCTGGGTGCAAATTGGATCGGAAAAGCACAAGTGGGGGTTGTCAATTCTTAGAATCATCTTTGGTGAGTTAGTCAAGTCGGAAACAACATTGTGTTGCTCTCTCCACGACCGAGGCGGAGTATATTGTTAGATCGTTCCGATTGCTAGAGGTGGGTGAATAGCAATTTTTGAATCGTTCTTCCTACACGGTTAGTTGCGCAAGCCAAAATCTAAAGTAAAACTAAAACTAACTATGAAGAACACTTACGATTTACGTGGTTCGGAGATAAACTCCTACTCCACGACTGCTCGTAAGGTGGGTGATCCCTAATCCGTCAGTGGATGATTCCCTGGAGCACCTCTAGCTAGATCACGTAGCTCCTTGTTGGTGGAGAAACATTTCCACAAACTTTGGACACTACTTGAGATCACAAGGCTACTAACTAGCTTTGACCAAGCAAGTTTCGCCAAGAGAAAGTAGCCTGAAGCGAGCTCCTTTAAATAGAGCTCGAGTATGAAACAGAAGCTACCAGTCGACTGCCCCTGGGGCAGTCGACTGGTCCCACTCAGATTCGACCGTTACAGTAGAATGTTCGAATCCAGCACCTGTTCCAGCCGACACCAGTCGACTGCCCCCTGGGCAGTCGACTAGTCCCTACCTAAGCATAGGGTTACACTCCCCGAGTACATTTCACTCGGCACTCGAACCCTCCTGGCTTAGCGCCTGAGTACAAACACTCATACTTAGACCCCTCACAACCCAGTTGACTCTTCACCAGCAGCCTCGACTGTTGCCTTCACGCCCTCTTCATCTTCGGCCCTCGTCCCTTGGATGCTCACGTAAGCCTCCAGCTTGCCTCCTGGCCACCCTTCACGTACCCCTCGAAGTCCGCGTCCCTCGGCTCATCGTCCCTACTATCCACGGTCCCTCGGATGCGCACGCAAGCCTCCAGCTTGCCTCCATGCCATCGTTCACCTAAAGACATCAACCAAGTCCATGTGTACCTGTACACCTGCACACTCATGTACACACATTAGTCCAACAACAAATCCTAACATAATCATATTGACCACACACATCAAAACCCTATGATCCTCCAGATCATATCAGGGTCGATTGCCCCAACAATCTCCCCCTTTTTGATGTGTGGCAATATGTTAAGTTAGGTAAACATAACAACAATAATAATAGCAATAGCAATAGCAATTGAAAATCAAAGCATAACAAACAAGAGGCTACCTCCCCCTTAACCTATGCTTTCTCCCAATTTTCAATTCTCATTGCTAATCCCAAGTTATGTTCTTCCCAACTTAACCACTCAAGCAACAACACCAAAGTGTCATAAACCAAACATAGTTAATTTTCAACCCAAACCTAACATAACACCCCAAGTTCTCCCCCTTTGACACCATCAAAAAGATTGCCCCAAGCAACCCTACCCCTGGTGCCAAATAGAACTTACCATATTTCTGAAAACCCCCTCAGAAATCACCAAATAACATTCTGTCCAAACTACCCGTCGACTGCCCCCAGGGCAGTCGACTGATACGCCATTTTCTGATTTTCCAGCCGAAATTCAGAAACACGTATAAAATTCAAGAAAATCCAGAAAAATGTGAAATTTTGCAAGCACATCTGTTAGAGTATTCCCTACCCTAGAAAAATATATTTCCCTGAAAAACAACAAGCATTCTTGACTTTTGGTACAAACCTAAAAAACCAAAAAAATTGGTACTTTTGTATCAACTTTGAATTCCATATATGTTTCCTTATGTTTGTCAATTCCATTCACATTAATTTTTTGCTCAGAATGGTTCTCAAACCTCCTTTTTTTCAAATAGATTTTTCATTTTGACAAAGAACCCCCTCTTTATCTCTTAACCCTAGATGATCATGAAAAATCCTCCTTATCAAGTTTCTTTAAATCCAATGATATCTATCAACATTAAAACCTTGAATTAAACCTTAATCTCCCCCTAAACATATACCCTTATCAACCATCATGAAGGCATAAGTCAAACCATAACCTATCAATTAATAGTAACCAATAAAGAGCAACCAATAATTTTGCAAATAAGATTGGCAAAATCACATCATGACATAAATCTTCATAATCCATCATAAAGAGAAATGTATCATACATAAAGATAAGGAAAGAACCTAATAGTACCACAAGGGTCGTATCCCTGAAGTCATCAAGATGATACAATTCCAGAATAAGGAGTGTTTGAGAGATATTTGAATACATCAAATATAAATACTCTCAACACTAAGCCGCTCTAAATCCTATGTCATCCCATCACATCATGTCATTGTCGCCTAGAGGAGGAGGAGGATGAGGAGGGGCCTGAGAAGCCAGATGGAGCTGCCGGAGCATCTCGTACATCATGTCCTACTGGCTTCGAAATCCTTGGCAAAACTCCGTGAGACCATGCACCTCCCCCTGGATCTCTGTCTGGGTCTGCTGAAATCAGTGGATCTCCTCCCGAATACCGTGAACGTCCTCCTGGAGCTTGTGAACATCTGATCAGAGCTGAGTAAACTCTGCACGTGTAACCATCTCAGCAGGCTCCTCATCCGAGCTAGAGGCCTCCGGACGTTGTCTCTATATAAATACCCCCTGTCGACACACTATGCCTGCCAAGGACAGCTGGCGTGTGCCAATCTGGTCATAGTCCTTGGATAGGTGCCTGACCTGACCACTAGATACACGGATACCCCGAGATGCAAAGAACTCAGTCAGGACATGACAAAAGGGCAAATATATTATCCCTTTGACACTATGGGAAAAATGACAAATAGAGGTGAACACATGCAGGGTAACATCTATATCCAATCTCCTCTCCAGAGCATACATCATCACCAGATGAGGTAATCTGATCCTAGCATGCCCCTTGGTGACGATGGGTAGAAGACACTCCAGAACAATCTTATATAACACATGACTGAACGGGCTCATGGGTTTGGTATCAAAGATGCACTCTGACTCATGCGTATGCCTCCTAAAGTAATGTAGATGAATTTGGTCTATGGTGACATCAGGAAACTCTAAATGCTCAACAACAGTGGGGAAAAATGTAGATGCATTGTTTGATGCCCTATAACCTAAAAATGCACCTAACGTAGTGGCAGAAAAAGGAATGATGACTCCTACAACCTTGAACTCATATAGGTTATTATCAGGGTTAATGCATGTTAGATTGGTGTAAAACTCTTGACACAGGTCCAGGTTTACATCATGTTGGTAATATACTAATTTCTCTACCACAAAATGTGTAATCATTTCGGCTATTTGGGCGGACTTTTCTTGAAAGAAAGTCCTATTGTGATATCGACAATTCATCGCCACAATTCATTTTCATCAAACCTTTTTCGACACTCTACCGACTGAAACCTAGACTCTCCCGACTGTCGTGAGGATCCCTTTCCTCATGGTCGCTTAGAGGCCAAACTAAACCGTGATAAACCCATGCATGTATACCAAAACACCCCTACAAGGAAAAATGACAAGGAAAACATGCAAAAATCGTTACATTAGTTCCAAATCATAGTTTAAATGGAAAACATTGACATATTCAAGTTCTTACCTCTTTCCTACATGCTTCATAATGGTAGTGAGGAGAGATCGGTTTGATAGTCACTAACCCTAGGAGTGGATCCGAGGTAGATGAAGGCTTAGGGAGAGAGTTTAGGGCTTGAGAGGGGCTTCGGACGAGAGAGGAGGAAGAAATCGCCGGGGGTGGTATGCCAAAACCCTAGGTTTGGACACCCCCGCGCGGCCCGATCCAACTTAAAACCTGCAAATCAGTCGACTGCCCTCAGGGCAGTCGATTGCGAACAGAGGATTTCTCACTCTAGGACCAGTTGACTGCCCTTGGGGCAGACGACTGGTAAAACACTCAGAACCTTTCTCACTCTAGACCAGTTGACTGCCAAGAGGGCAGTCGACTGATACTGAAAAACTAGTTTTCCAGCCCTAAATTCAGAAATGTCTAACTAATTTCATAAATCTCCAAAAAATCTGAAATTTCGTGGAGAGATTTGTGGATCCTATATCTACTTCGAAAAAATATCTTTTCAATCAAAATTATGCCGAATCCCATGATTGGTACAAATTTCAAAACCATCCAAATTGAGTCATTTAACCTCAACTAGAAGTTCTAATTTGGACATCTTCTTGATGCTTCCTCCCATTCTTATTCATATTACACTAATAGCATCAAGTTATATGGTATTTTCACATTAAAATCAATTTCTCTCAATTATAGTCGCATTATCAATCTTTTTCTCCATAACTCTCCCTTTTAGTGTGCCAATTCCCTTGGATTAAATCTAACCTTAGCTTTTCAAACCCTTTGGCACACTTTATAGACCATCTAATCTACTAGGAGAAAACCACCTGAGATCCATTGACCATGGATCCCATTTTGGCTTCTAGAGCTCTCCCTTGAGCTCCTAGTCCTAGTTACCTCCCTAGGTAACTCATTTACAAATGCAAGCCCACACCGGTGCTCTTCTGGTGCTTCTTGACCCTCCACTACTACTCTCTTAACCCTATAGACCTTTTTCTTAGTCCATTCCTTTTATTTTCCTTTAAACAGCTTTTCTTTGTCATTTTTGATCTTTTCTCTACCATAAACATAAGGCATCCTTGAATATGCCATTTTACTACCATTTGCCCTCCTAGGGTGGTAGCCTAGACCCAACCTACCATTCCTAAAAGGTTGAACTTTTTGCAACATGCTTGACCCCTTAGACCATCTAATGACTCTATCTAGGTTTTTCTCTATCTTATCAAGTTTTGCTCTCAAAACTTAATTTTCTTTTTCTAACTTCCTATCCTTAGAATTATCATTAAACCTAACTTGATCATTCCTAGGTCTACCCATTTTTCTAGGCATATATCTCCCTTTGTTAGGGTTTATGCCTTGGTCCTTAGTCCTAGAATTCCTAGATTTGTCATGAAACATAGAATTTTTGGTGTTTTGGCACGCAATAGTGTTTCTATTCCTATCATGATCTTTAAAGCCAATATTACATTTCTAGCGTTCACAGGAACATTTTGAGCATAAGTAGAGTTAGGGATTACCTCCCTTATCCTTGGGGCTCCCCCTTGATGTGTGCTCCTTTTCCTTTCTTCTTTCTCCCATCTTCTAAGGTGCTCCATCTACTTAAGCTCTCCTTTCCTTGGACATTTTGTATGGTAATGCCCTAGCTCCTCGCATGTGAAGCATCGAATTCTCCTTCCTTTCTCCTTTTGAGCTTCCCCATTCCTACAACCCATATTAGAATTTAATTGAACGGACTTGGGCTTAGGAATTACCTCCTTTTTACCTAGTGGGTACTTATCCTTGTAGTGCCCCTTTTTGTTGCAACCAAAGCATGTAATATGCTCTTTTGACTTGGCTTTAGTGGAGATTGGAGTCTTTTCTTGCTCTTGTGTGGATGAGGGTCTCTCCTCCCCCTCAACCCTTGATGTTAATACTTCTTCTTATTCGGATGAGGTGGATGATTTTTCACTCAATTCCTCCACTTCACTTGATAATGTTGATAATTCTTTTTCCCTTTGATCTTCTTGGACACTTGAGCTTAGTTCTTCGGGCTCTTCTACTAGGTGAGCTTGTGTAGGGTTCATGTGAGCTTTTTCCAATTTATTCCATAATTCATATGCATTTGTATATGTCCCTACACCACTTAAAACATTGTTAGGCAAAATGTTTACTAAAATACCAATTACCTTTTCATTTGCCCTAGCTTGTTCTTCTTGCTCATTGGTCCAATACCTAGGTCGGAGCTTCTTTCCTTGCTTGTCCTTAGGGGTTTCAAATGGTTCTTCTAGTAGCATTACGTACTCCCACTCCCTACCGAGCTACATCTTCATCCTAGCTCTCCAATATGCAAAATCCTCATGATCATACATTGGCGGTGAGTTGATATCGTCGCCTAGATTATCCTCCATCATTCTCTCTCTAGCTTTCTTGCTCCTTTTGGCAATTATTCCAATCAAGAGCGGCCCTAGCTCTGATACCACTTGTTAGATCATTCTGGTTGCTAGAGGGGGTGAATAGCAATTTTTGAATCGTTCTTCCTACACGGTTAGTTGCGCAAGAGGAAATCTATAGTAAAACCAAAACTAACTATGAAGAACACTTACGATTTACGTGGTTCGGAGATAAACCCCTACTCCACGGCTGTCCGTAAGGTGGGCGATCCCTAATCCGTCGGTGGATGATTCCCCGGAGCACCTCCGGCTAGATCGCGTAGCTCCTTGTAGGTGGAGAAACCTTTCCACAAACTCTGGACACTACCTGAGATCACAAGGCTACTAACTAGCTTTGACCAAGCAAGTTTTGCCAAGAGAAAGTAGTCTGAAATGAGCTCCTTTAAATAGAGCTCGAGTATGATACAAGGCAGTCACTGGTCCGAACCTAAGCCTAGGGTTACACTCCCCGAGTACATTTCACTCCGCACTCGAACCCTCCTGGCTTAGCCCCTGAGTACAAACACTCATACTCAGACCCTCACAACCCGGTTGACTCATCACCAGCAACCTCGACTGTTGCCTTCAGCCCTCTTCATCTTCAGCCCTCGTCCCTCAGATGCGCACGCAAGCCTCCAGCTTTCCTCCATGCCACCCTTCACGTACGCCTCAAAGTGCGCATCCCTAGGCTCATCGTCCCTGCTATCCACGGTCCCTCGGATGCGCACACAAGCCTCCAGCTTGCCTCCATGTCATCCTTCACCTGAAGACATCAGCCAAGTCCATGTGTACCTGTACACCTGAACACTCATGTACACACATTAGTCCAACAACAAATTCTAACATAACCATATTGACCACACACATCAAAACCCTATGATCCTCCAAATCATATCAGGGTCAATTACCCCAACATATATTACCATGGGGGAGAGTGTATCACAATAATTGTGGATGATACACACCTTAGAGGACTATGGATTATCTTACAAGGGTGTGCAAGTGTTGTGTGATAACATAAGCACCTTAAACCTTACAAAAAATCCAGTCCACCATTCAAGGATCAAACAGCTTGAAGTGCATCATCACTTCATTAGAGATCATGTTGCTAGAGGAGATATTGTACTATCACATGTTAAGTCAAAATCTAATCTAGCGGGCATTTTCACCAAACCACTCCCCGAAAGTGAATTTAGCTTTTTAAGGAGGGAGTTGGGGATGTGTCGTGCACAATAGGATTATGGTAAAAAAAAACCCTTCATAGTCATTTCTAGTAGCTGGGCAACTTGGGGACAACTCACACAAATTATGGGATCTAACAAAATGTTTTTGTATTGCTAGAAATGGGGTGAGATGTTAGGATCAACGAAATTATTCAAAATATATAATGTATCCATTGAATAATGAGGTTGAATAGATAATGATCATTAATTTAACCAAGTATAGGGAAAACTAATGCATAATACATGTGTATTTGGTTCGAAGAACATACTTGGACATTCCAATCAAGTAAAATTGGTTGGAGCATTGTGTTTGATACAAACTTGATACAAACATGTTTTGGGATTTTAAATCCATAAGGAAATGACCTTTCACTTGATTCATCATGTGGAGGAATAAATTTTGGTTAAGGGACTCCAATCGTGTTGTTGATGCAATCTGGCCTGGAACGTATCAGAGTTTCAGAAATTTTTCTGAAATCTGATCGGTTGATGTGACCCGCGTGTCGTACCATGAGTATCAAATAATATTAAAGTGTCGAACTCCTCTAAACTAATATAGTATAGAGTAACTCGAGTCGTCTCTCTTAAGGAATGTAATGGTTGATTAATAATCCTAGGATTCCAAATTATTGCTTTTGGATTTTGGATATTAAACTGGGGTTTGGATTTGAAAGCTATAACTACGAAATGAAATAGCAAGCAAGTATGCAATCTAATCCTAATTAACAAAAGACAATGCAAATGATAAGAGCTATGTCTAACCTAACTATAATTGCAGAAAAGAAAAGGGCAACTTGAAATAAAGCATTAACGAAACTAAACATAGTGCAAAACCTACAGCATTAAACAAATCTAATCTAACCTAACTTAATTGCATTTAAATGAAGACATGTAACTTAAAGCAATGGGAAGATCAATACAAAACAAAAGTTAAGCAACTAAGACACATCACAATTGAAAGTAATTGTTCGAAGAAGCATTTGAGCAAACACACGATAGGCATGCTCGAAATTGCTTCAAGCATGTGCAATTTGAAATAGGGATGTTCCATCAAATACAGGCATTCAACATCCAACACATAACAACTCAACAATCAACACAACAAACAAGTGAAGAAAACCCAAGGCTCGGATGGATCTTCGGAAGCGGGCTGATCGAAGCTCGGATGAAGGAGCTGCTGTGAAGAGGTGGCTGCCGGTCAGCGCGGTGAAGAGGAGTTGCTGCCCAGTTGTGAAGAAGAGAGAAAAAGTGGAAGGGGAAGAAGGAGGTGGCCTAGGGAAGGTTGCTCATGAAGAAAAGAGGAAGAAGAAGAAAGGAAATGGTCGGCGCTGTGAAGAGGAGTTGCCGGCCGGAGGTGGTGGAGAGATGAGATGGAAGGTGGGCGCTAGGGTTCCCCTGGATGAAGCTTGCGTGCGTGATGCTTGGTGTTGGTGGTTGCGGTGGAGGAAGAGATGAGGGCGAGGATGATAGTCCGGCCGGCAATGGTGAAGGAGAAGTGGAAAGCCGCCGGCCGAAGGAGGAGAGGAGAAGTGGAAGAGAGGTTGCGGCTGTTGGTGAGGAAGAAGGCGTCCCGTCCCTCTCTTGTGCGATGGCATGAGGGAGAAAGGGAATGGGTTTCTTAATGGGTTATTGGGTTTGCGTTTTGGGTTTTGGGTTGAGGGTAGGAGTAAGAAGATTTAGATTCGAATTCAATAAGGGTTGTAATTAGGCTTATGGATTGGATGATGTTGATGGGCTTTTGGATGGGTTAGAGCTTTCCTCTTCTTGGATCCAAATTGGGTTGGATGAAATAAATCATCTTCATTTGAATTGAACCAAGCCTTCCAATTAGACCATGCTTAAATTGAACCAAGCTCCTCAACCCTAGCATTGGGTCCAATTCCTTTGATCCAAGCCTTGGTCCAACGTTCATGTTTAATTCCCTACAGAAATCATGAAATAATGCCAAAATTTAGAGGAAATTATAATGAGCTCCAAAAATGGATCTTAATCATAAAATATGATATAAACATGATTTAAACGTACAAGAGGATAAAAAATGCTAAGTAAATGAGCAAATATAATGACATAAAATGCTAGTTATCACACCCCCACACTTAATTCTTGCACGTCTCGAGCAAGCATACAAAACTAAAAGAAAACAAAATATCTCCCAAACATTACATCCCCTATCGATACTTTAAAAATAATAAAAGAAGGTTACTTAAGATCATCAAATCTCAAGAATCGACATATTTATGGTTCCAGTTCTCACATAAGTCAAAAGGCATGGTAATTTCAATCAACTTGAATAAACTAAGCATGACAAAAACCTCACATGATCGATATATGCACTGATGCTCACAACAATAACAAATATGAAAGTGGAGTTCTCTCACAGCACGCATGAGATTGCACTACCATATGCTTGCTTATTTTCTACTTCTCCACTACTATAACATAAGTACACAAATCAAGAAGACATTTCAATGACTAATGATAAAATTACGTGCTAACAAGAGAACAAGAAGGGTAGATAACAAAGAAGATCACAGAGAGCATGAGAGCATTGAGGTAATCAACATGATGTATACAATCAAACAATATGCCAAAATAAAAAAAAAACTCACCCAAACATCCAACACTCAAAATTCTCCTTACACATTCTCAATGCAATACACAACAACCACTTACAACGTCTCTGAAAATGCATTTATGTATTAACAACTTAACTCTCCTGTTTCTCTCAATAATAATATCAAATGAGTATACATCAAATTTTTTATGAAAATATTTCTTCTTGTTCCTCACTAACAAAATCTCAAATGCTTGAGAATTTTTTTTCTCTCTTTAATTTTTCATTCTTTTCTCTTTTTTTTTTCTTCTTTTTTTCCATTTATTTATTTATTTATTTATTTATTTTTTTTAACAAACATTCGTCCATACACACTTGTCTTCCCCCCACACTTAAAACTTACCTCAGACAATATAACAAAGCATGATAACATCTAAAACTCACAATAATAGAGGATAATAATAGACAAATAAGAATGTAATTCATCATGCAATCACTCCATGCTCTCATCGCATACTCACAAGAGAACAAGAAGGGTAGATAACAAAGAAGATCACAGAGAGCATGAGAGCATTGAGGTAATCAACATGATGTATACAATCAAACAATATGCCAAAATAAAAAAAACACTCACCCAAACATCCAACACTCAAAATTCCCCTTACACATTCTCAATGCAATACACAACAACCACTTACAACATCTCTGAAAATGCATTTATGTATTAACAACTTAACTCTCCTGTTTCTCTCAATAATAATATCAAATGAGTATACATCAAATTTTTTATGAAAATATTTCTTCTTGTTCCTCACTAACAAAATCTCAAATGCTTGAGAATTTTTTTTCTCTCTTTAATTTTTCATTATTTTCTCTTTTTTTTCTTCTTTTTTTCCATTTTTTTATTTTTTTATTTATTTATTTTTTTTAACAAGCATTCGTCCATACACACTTGTCTTCCCCCCACACTTAAAACTTACCTCAGACAATATAACAAAGCATGATAACATCTAAAACTCACAATAATAGAGGATAATAATAGACAAATAAGAATGTAACTCATCATGCAATCACTCCATGCTCTCATCGCATACTCAAAGGAAGAATAAGTTAATAAAGATATGATAAGGAGAATATAATGACAATGAGAAGATCTGGCAAAGGAAAGACAATGAAACATGAAAACCATAGGTGAAATGCTCACTAGTAACAATAGCAAAGTAGAGGGAAAACTAAGAGTTCAACAAGAAAGTTTGCCTCCATCATATTCATGTAAGCTTATGCTATTGTAATTTCAAAAAAAATCAAAGCAAGATCTAGAGTGTAAAGTATCACAAATGCTATCACACATAGGATGATTAGAGTTAAGCATGGCAATATCCTCACTAGGTGAACAATAAAATATCATGCTTAGTCTAACAAGATAGAGTCCATCACCACAACAAATGACTAAATGCAATTAATGTCCCCAAGCATACCAAGGAAACCAAAACTCAATAGTCAAACTTAACCATCTTTTACGATTTTCAAAGCATAATAAAGGGACATGTAGGGAGATACAACTGGAAATCAAGCAAGGTTTATTCAAGACCAAACAAGATGCAGAATGAGGAAGCAAAGCATGAATGCAAAGTATAAAAGAAAACAAACATGCAAGTATAAACATAAAGAAAAATAAGAAAAGGAATGAAAAGGAACAATCTCCCCTTTATTCCTGGCGGTTGGAGTCGGTTTAGGAGTAGCATCCATCCCGATAGTGGTGGGGTTTGGGTGGTCGAGAGAGCATTCTTCACGTGATCTATGTCATAGTGCACTGCTCCCCCACACTTAAACTCCACATAAGTATGTTCCGGTGGTCGGAGATGATTAAGGTGCAAACTCCACTCTCGGAGTGCTTTGCAACAAGTCAAAGCAAACTCAACTCCTCCCACTATATATTCTTTGGAAGTCCTTCCGGGAGGTTAGAGGCTATTTAGTTTGAGCACCCATTCTAGAAGCCGACGACACCCTGCAAAACCATGAAAAGAAAATATCTCCCGCACACATGCAGGGTAAGAAAGAAATGAAATACAAACAATCTCTACATAGAATGTATCAAGAAATGCATCACATCCAATAAAATCAACCATAGGTACCTCTATAAAATTTTCTAAAAAATTAGGAGAAATACTTACCTTGTCTTGCTAAAAAATACCTAAAGGTTCTACATGAGTAGATGTAACTATAGCCTTCTCCTGGTCAGGTAAAGGCTCCACCTCAGGTTCAGGTTCTAGTGGACAACCAACTAAAAGAGGTGATTCTTGGGTTCTTGCTTCCACCATGCAAGTCCCTACACTTTCATACTTATCCTCTGAATCTCCTGATATACCAACCAATGTAGGTGATCCCTGGGGCTCAGTGCAGTCCCCTACACCAATATAATCATCTGCAACTGAAAATAAATCAGATTCAACCTCAAGCTTAGCTGCCTCTGTAGCTAATACCTCCTCTGCCTCATCTGAACTAGAATATCCTATCTAAACATCGATCCTGGTCCCTGCAGTCTGCATCTAACTAATGGTGGATGATATCTGTCCAATTTGTCGCTCTATGTTCTGAATGGAAGCTTCAGTCCTACTCTGATCCTGTTTATAGTCTTCCTGATACTGCTGAAATGGAGCGCTAAATTGCTGAAAACCCCTCTCAATTTGCTGCTGAAGCTGAGCGCTAAGCTGCTGAAAATTTCTCTCTTGTTGTTGCTGTTGTTAGATGTGTATACTGAAAGACATGCTTCTTTTATATATATGAACATCTTTATTTTGAAAAGAGAATCACAACCACACTAGGTGCCTGTTTATATTAGTACATGAATGAAGTCCAATTACTTTGCATTGTAGATAACATGGTGTGTGGTGTCACACGGAAGATCATGTTATCAGTTCCTTGCTTAGTATAAATAGAGGCCCACAACTGAGATGGAATTGGACAACCCATCGAAATGGTTGTAGTGTAGTTAGGTGTGGTTGGTCTTGACCATAAGATTACACTAGTGTGCTTTGAGTACATTGAGCAGGACCAAAATGCGAGGTTATCCAATTTGTACTGACTCGATAATTGGATAGGACCTCAGACTTTATTATGGAGTACGATCCCTTAATCCCGATATAATAACGGGCATATATAATTAACTATTATTTCTTTAATTTACCAATGAGCGAGATCTATTCTGTTAGATCGATAGGCCCGGTAAGTTGGGAGATAATATTAATAATATGATGTGCCGTTGATTATTGACGGAATCCGTGTCCTGGTGAGTCGGGTTGATGATGCCCCCTTGATGAGCTCGAAAGGATCATCATGCTAAACCCTGCAGGTGGATTTGATCCGGCATGATGATAAGGTCGAGTGGTACTAGTCAAGGATCCAGAAGTTAATTAATTTAAATTGTCAGTAATTTAATTAATTAATGGACATTCGAAATCTTAAACACGGGGGGATGGACGACTTGTAATAAGTGGAGCCCATATGTAAATATGGGGGTTGGTGAGGTAATTCAATGAGGGCCCTTTAGTGGAATGGATCCTCATTAATGGACCGGGTCCATTAGCAGGCCATGATCAAACTCCTCCTCATGGTCCCTACCGTAGCCCTATAAATACCCCATGGTAGCATGGAACCAAGTTTATAGTTAATCCAATAGATCACAAGAAACCCTAGCCTCAACTCTTCTCTCTCTCCCTCTTGTTTTCTCTCTGCGGCGCCGAACGGAAGTGGAGTCTCTTCTCCACGTTAATCCGGCGATTAATTGCTAAGGGAGCATATGCCATGCAATTAATCTTCATGTGATTAATTGCTAAGGGAGCATATGCCATGCAATTAAGTTTGCTTTTCTCCAAGTAATTGCTACGCATGTAAGCGTTGCAATTAAGTTTGCTTTTCTCAAATTAAATTGCTTTAAATTGCATGCGAAATTAATCCGTTTCTTCTCCAATTAATTGCATGTGCAATTAATCCATTTTCTTCTCCAATTAATTGCATGTGCAATTAATCTTTTAAAAGTTGCCTCACGCAACTTCTTGGATGAGAAGAAATCGCCCAAAGGCAATTTATTTTTCAAGCAGCACAAGAGTTGCCTCATGGCAACTTTCATGGAGAAGGAGAAAGCATCGCAATTTTCTTGGAGCAGTAAGTTGCCTCTCACGGCAACCTCTTGGAGGAAGCTTCTTCTTCCATGCCTCGGTGGAGAATCTTGAGAGAGAAAGAAGGTTGGTTAAGCAATCTTCGATGGATGAAATTGCTCACACAGTTTTCTCAAAGAATGAGAGGTTGCATATGCAACTTTTCTCAAGGGAAGAAAATTGCATGAGCCGCAGAGGGAGCAGCAATTTTTCTCATGGGAGAAATATTGCTTACGCAATTTTTCTCAAAGGAAGAAAAATCAGCCGAGTAGGGTTTGTGTTTGGATTATCTCCTACGAGTGGCCGACGGCATCCCTTTGGTTAGGGATTGGTTGGCACAAGGAGAAGGGATCGACTTGGTGGCCACAGGTCTTGGTAGATCGTCGCCCACACGACGTCCAAGAGGGGAGGGTCATACGGTAGAAGATCGTAAGGTAATGGAAGGTACGTTCTTCCTTGGCTCCTTTCGTTATGTTACTTTGTGCCTTATTCAATTGTCTCGTCATTTCATGATTGTTATTTAATTATTTTGATTGCGAATCATAGTCAATAATTATTTAACTGGACCCCGACCATAAACACAAAAGCTGGCGATCAACTCGTCGCCTTTTCCGGCGTCGAACGGTCGAGCAAATTGCAATACCAATTTTGGTTATTGGCTAAGTTGCAATTTGAATCGTTCGATACGACACGAGATGGCCGATGGGAGACGGCTCTTCACTCGGATTAATTTTTAATCCGTAGGCATAGAGAGGTTTCTCAGATCGACCAGGTATTCGCTTAGGAAACCCACCAAGCCATACCCAACAGCTGTAATTGAGTGAAAAAGGGCTCCAAAGTGAGTGGAAACTCTGATTTTTGTTGCTGAACCAGATGTGACCATGAAGGCATAGGATCATCCTGGAATGTCTGTAGGTTCTGATATGCCAGATATTGCTCAGTAAATTGACTTTGTGTATCCTCATATCTGAAATATGACTAATCCCCCCAATTAGAATTGTAGGAATTAGAAAATGAGTTATACCTATCTGACTGTTGAGGTTGGACGTATCCATGCTGCTCTGAAATTTGTTGGGGTTGAAAGTACTGAGTTGGGTAATTGCCCCAGTCATAATTATAGGTGCTAGGAGCTGGATCATTGGTATCTTGATATTGATGTCGGGAATGCAGGGGTTCTTGAGGCAATCTAGCAGTCTTTTGGATGAGGTGGCACATAACAGCTGGATGAGATGGACTGCCACAATTTTCCGAATTATGATATTCATTGAAGCCTCCAAATTGTTGAGAGTAGAAATCCATGTTGAACTGAAAGAATTATCCTGGTCTTACACTGAAACACTAATAAACAGGATTAGAAGACTCAGGAGCATACGATATCAAACACATGAATGTATGAACATTAAAGCATATGACAATTGTTTTTTTTTCTTGTAGAAAATTAGGGAAACAATCCTAAAATTATCAAACACCACTACAGTTCCCCGGCAATGGCGCCAAATTTGATGTGACCCGAGTGTCGTACCACGATTATAAAATACAATTAAAGTGTCGAACTCCTCTAAACTAATGTAGTATAGAGTAACTCGAGTCGTCTCTCTTAAGGAATATAATGGTAGATTAATAATACTAGGATTCCAAATTATTGCTTTTAGATTTTTGATATTAAACTGGGGTTTGGATTTGAAAGCTATGACTACGAAATGAAATAGCAAGTAAGAATGAAATCTAATCCTAATTAACAAAAGACAATGCAAGTGATAAGTGTTATGTCTAACCTAACTATAATTGCAGCAAAGAAAAGGGAAACTTGAAATAAAGCATTAACGAAACTAAGCATGGAGCAAAACTTATAACATTAAAGAAATCTAATCCAACCTAACTTAATTGCATTTAAATGAAGACATGTAACTTAAAGTAATGGGAAGAGCAATACAAAACAAAAGTTAAGCAACTAAGACACATCACAATTAAAAGTAGCTGTTCGAAGAAGCATTTGACCATACACACGATAGGCATGCTCGAAATTGCTTCACGTATGTGCAATTTGAATGGGGAAACTCCATCAAATACAAGCATTCAACATCCATCACATAACAACTCAACAATCAACACAACCAACAAGTGAAGAAAACCCAATGCTCGGATGGATCTTTGGAAGCAGGCTGATCGAAGCTCGGATGAAGGAGCTGCTGTGAAGAGGTGGCTGCCGGTCGGCGCGGTGAAGAGGAGCTGCTGCCCAGTTGTGAAGAAGAGAGAAGAAGTGGAAGGGGAAGAAGGAGGTGGCCTAGGGAAGGTTGCGCTTGAAGAAAAGAGAAAGAAGAAGAAAGGAAATGGTCGGCGCTGTGAAGAGGTGTTGTCGACCGGAGGTGGTGGAGAGATGAGATGGAAGGTGGGTGCTAGGGTTCCCCCGGATGAAGCATGCGTGCGTGAAGGAGAAGGAGAAGAGTTGAGGGCGAGGATGATGGTGGAGAAAGAGTTGAGGGCGAGGATGATGGTCCGGCCGGCAGCGGTGAAGGAGAAGAGGAAAGCCGCTAGCCGAAGGAGGAGAGGAGAAGTGGAAGAGAGGTTGCGGTTGTTGGTGAGGAAGAAGGTGTCCCGTCCCTTTCTTGTGCAATGGCGTGAGGGAGAAAGGGAAAGGGTTTCTTAATGGGTTATTGGGTTTTGGGTTTTGGGTTTTGGGTTGAGGGTAGGAGTAAGAAGATTTAGATCTGAAACCAATAAGGGTTGTAATTGGGCTTAAGGATTGGATGATGTTGATGGGCTTTTGGATGGGTTAGAGCTTTCCTCTTCTTGGATCCAAATTGGGTTGGATGAAATAAAACATCTTCATTTGAATTGAACCAAGCCTTCCAATTAGACCATGCTTAAATTGAACCAAGCTCCTCAACCCTAGCATTGGGTCCAATTCCTTTGATCCAAGCCTTGGTCCAATGTTCATCTTTAATTCCCAACAAAAATCATGAAATAATGACAAAATTTAGAGGAAATTATAATGAGCTCCAAAAATGGATCCTAATCGTAAAATATGATATAAACATGATTTAAACGTACGAGAGGATAAAAAATGCTAAGTAAATGAGCAAATATAATGACAAAAAATGCTAGTTATCATCGGTCCACCGACCGATCCAACACATTTCTGTATGGCACAGAATCGCGTGTGATCGGTCCATAGATCGATCAGGACTCACCTTGATCAGTCATGGTTACCGATCAGGAATTGGGTTGATCGGTCCACAGACCGATCAGAAATCTTTCTATATCGAACAGCAATGAACCTGATCAATTCGCAGACCGATCAAGATACTCCCTGATCGGTCAAGAAGACTGATCAAGCCTTTTCCTAATCAGTCAAGGAGACCGATCAAGGCTCTTCTTGATTAGTCAGGATGACCGATCAGGATTCCCTCTGATTGATCAGGATACCCCCTGATCAGTCTGGACACTCCTTGATTGGATCGACCGTCCGATCCACTGCATTAAATTA
>JAGFNQ010003808.1:30875-47903 GCA_024364735.1 Boesenbergia rotunda | reverse complement strand
ATCCATAGTCCTCTAGTGTATGAATTATCCACAACAATTGTGATACGCTCTCTCCCATGGCGATATATTCTGCCTCGGTCGTGGAGAGAGCAACACAATATTGCTTTCGACTTGACCAACTAACTAGAGATGAACCTAAGCATTGGCAGCCCCCACTTGTGCTCTTCCGATCCAACTTGCACCCAGCATAGTCGGAATTAGTATAGCCAATTAGGTCAAACGACTCGGTACGGGGGTACCATAGACCATCTCCAATTGTGTCCTTAAGGTATCTCAAAATTCGTTTAACAACAATTAAATGAGATTCCTTGGCACAGACTTGATACCTAGCGCACATACCCACAGCAAAAAGTATATCAGGTCGACTAGCTATGAGGTATAGCAAACTACCTATCATGCTCCGATATTGAGTTAGGTCAACAGGTTTACCACTCTCATAATTGCCTAATCTTGTGTTTGTAGCCATGGGAGTGGTAACTTCCTTCAAATCACTCATGTTAAATTTACGGAGCATCTCTTGAGTGTACTTCGATTGGTGCATATGGATTCCATCACGAATTTGCTTGATTTCAAGTCCAAGGAAGAAAGTCAACTCTCCCACTAAACTCATTTCAAATTCACTCTCCATGTGTCCAATAAATTCATTTAAATAACTCTTGTTGTTTGAGCCACAAATTATGTCATCGACATATACTTGGGCTATAAATATATTATCACCATCTCTTCTTAGAAATAGTGTAGGGTCTATTTGTCCTCACACAAAGCCTTTTTCAATGAGAAATGTCGACAACCGCTCATACCAAGCTCGGGGTGCTTGTTTATGGCCGTAGAGCGCCTTCTTGAGCTTGAACACGTGGTTTGGGAATTCGGTATTTTCAAACCCCGGAGGTTGTTCGACATAGACCTCTTCTCTTATTAAACCATTTAGAAAGGCCGATTTGACATCCATTTGATAAAGTTTGAAACCACGATGTGCTACAAAGGCAAGCATCAATCGGATGGACTCTAATCGTGCCACGGGAGCATAGGTCTCATCGTAATCAAGGCCTTCAACTTGATTGTAGCCTTTGGCTACTAAGCGTGCCTTGTTTCTTATGATTTCTCCCTTATGGTTTAATTTATTTTTGAAGACCCATTTGGTTCCAATAATGGTGGTCTTCTTAGGTCTAGGGACTAAGTCTCAAACTTGACTTCTTTCGAATTGACCCAGTTCATCTTGCATGGCAATGATCCAATCGGGATCATTTAATGCTTCATCAATTTTTCTAGGTTCAATTTCGGAAATTAGGGCAACTTCATTAGCCTCATTCCTAAAGAATAATCTAGTCCTAACCCCATGATGGATGTCTCCAACAATTTAGTCTTGGGGATGACTAGAGGCTAACCTAGTTGTCCTTGGTGTAGGTGGTGCTTCTTGAATGGTGTCACTAGACACAAGCTCAGCCTCAGGATCCGGCTGATCTATGGGTTGTCTAGGCTCACCGTTGTCAGACTCATCACCACCATCTACAACATTCGGAGTTCCATCCAAACCTAGTTTCCTAAGTTTGAATTGAACTCCTTCGACATCTTCTGGCTGTTCAATTGCTTTTAGAATTTCTTCAAAAATAACATCAGAAGACTCTTCAACTAATCTAGATTTCTTGTTGTAGACTCTGTAAGCTTTGCTGACTAGGGAGTACCCGACCAGTATCCCTTCATCAGCTTTTGCTGTGAACTTTCCAAGATGGTCCTTGGTGTTTAGAATGAACACCTTATAACCAAACACCCTAAGATATTTAACCGTAGATGGTTTTCCAATCCAAAGTTCATGAGGAGTCTTTCCTAGAAATCTGTGAATGAGGACTTGGTTTTGCACGTAGCAAGCTGTGTTTACAACTTCGGCCCACAAGTACCCCGGTAATGAGTACTCATTGAGCATTCTTCGAGCAGCCTCTTGTAGGACTCGGTTCTTCCTCTCTACAACACCATTTTGTTGTGGTGTTCTAGGAGTGGAGAACTGATGCCTGTATCTTTGATTTTGAAATTCACCTCCATGATCACTCCTAATTGTTTTAATTGTTGATGATTTTTCATTTTCAACCCTTCTACAGAATGAAATAAACACATCTAAAGTTTGATCTTAATACTTTAGAAAATAGATCCATGTATATCTAGTAAAATCATCAATGATAACAAAACAATATCTACTACCATTCAAGGATATGATTGTACTACAATCAAACAAGTCCATGTGAGGTAAATCCAATGCGGTAGAAGTACTTACAATGCTTTTACCTTTATGTGCAGATTTTGTTTGCTTACCCATTTGACATGCATCACAAAGTTTGTCCTTTTCATACTTGATGCTTGGTAAGCCACGTACTAATCCCTTGTTGGGCAATTTCCCGATATTCTTCATGTTCACGTGTGCTAGTCTTCGGTGCCAAAGGTTAGACTCATCTTCTCTTGACATGAAACACTTAACAAAAGCATTAGTAACACTTTTGAATGAAACTTGATAAATATTATCTACTCTTGTGCATACTAGTACCGTGTCAAAGATGTCATGTTATCTAACTAGACATTGACTTGATTGGAAATCAATTATGTAACCCGCATCACACAATTGACTGACACTTAGGAGATTAAATGTCATCCCCTTGACTAGAAGGACATTCTTAATCCTAAGACATTCGGATATTTGAATGTCTCTTATTCCTATAACCTTAAGACTACCATTGTTACCAAAGGAAACATTACCTCTACTTTTTCTCTGAAATGTAGTGAATAATGATCTATCACCGGTCATGTGTTTGGAGCACCCACTATCAACGAACCAAGTTGATAGATGCTCCCCCTCAATCATAACCTACACAATTCGAAAAATAGAAGATTTAGGTACCCAAATCTTGGGACCTAAAGCACCTACTAAGCAAGATTTAGGCACCCATGCCTTGACTACTTTCCTTTAAACCCTAGGAGTCTTAAATTGTCTAACATCAGTCCTAGACATTAAGGACACAAATGATGGTTCTTTGGATCGGTAACCAATACCGTCCCTATTGTAGACAGCTTTTTGTGCATTCGAAATCATAACTAAGGTCTTTGAACTTGTTGAGAATTTCTCAAGAACACTCTTGAGTCTCTCAACTTCACTCTTCAATGATTTGTTCTCATCTTCTAGCATTTCTACATGTAAATCATCATCATCCTCATCCTTAGAGGATTTCAACTGTTCAACTTCAATTTTTAATGACTTAACCTTATTTTTTCACTTTTTCAACAAATCGGTTAAACATGCAATGGTCCTATAGCATTTATCTAGTTCGGGAGTGATTACCTCTTCATCATCCGAAGATGATGAAGCGGCGTTTGATGAGTCACTCGATTCATCACTGCTCTCTTGATCTTCAAGTGCCATGAGTGCTACATGGCATGTACTCTTCTCATCCTTCTCCTATTCGGATGAACTTGAGGAGAATTCATCCCATGTGGCCTTTAAGGCCTTCTTCTTCTTCTTGGATTTATTCTCCTTCTTCTTGAGCTTTGGGCAGTCCTTCTTGAAGTGCCCTTTCTTACTACATTCATAACACGTAATATTAGACTTATCAATCTTAACTTCACTAGGGTTACCTTTACCCTTGAAGCATCGACTCTTCCTCATAATCATTCTAACAAAATTGGCCATCTCGGAGGAAGAAGACCCACTGTCATCCTCCTCGGAATCGGACTCGGACTCGGATGAGGATGAAGATAAAGAAACCTCCTCCTTCTTCTTCTTCTCCTTCTTCTTGTTGGTCTTTTCCCCTGTAACTAAGGCAATCCCCTTCTCCCTGGGACTTTTGTTAGCCATCTCATGTAGCTCCATTTCACAAAATAAGTCATCAAGTTTTACAATTGATAAATCCTTAGATACCTTGTAGGCATCCACCATGGATGACCACAAGGCATTCCTTGGAAAAGCTTTTAGTACATACCTTACAATGTCACGGTTCTCGACCTTTTCATCAATGGAATGAAGACCGTTGAGGACTTCTCTGAACCTACTATGAAGTTCACTCAGCATTTCACTCTCCTTCATGGAGAGGTTTTGTAATTGGTTGAGGAACAAGTCCCTCTTGGCGATTCTTGAGTCCCGGGTGCCCTCATGGAGTTTGATAAGTTTATTCCACAAATCCTTTGCACTTGTAAAGGGACCAACCTTGATTAGTTGGTCATTGTTCATACCACATTGCAAAGTCACCACCGCCTTCGGATCGGCTTCTCCTTTTCGTGTTTGCTCGGCTGACCACCGTGAGGACTCCAATTCTTTTCCCTCCGCATCTCTTGGAGGGGTGAAACCTTCCTTCACGGAGAACCACATTCCGATGTCGGTCTTGAGGTAGTACTCCATCCGAGACCTCCAATACTGAAAATCTGATCCATCGAAGAAGGGAGGTCGAGTGGTGCTAAAACCTTCTCTCAAAGCCATTGTTGACAGCTCTCTGATGTTGAGCCGCTTGTACAGAGCCCCAAGCTCTGATACCACTTGTTGGAACATGGATGGCTAGAGAGGGGGGGTGAATATAGCCAGACACAAACTTCTTTCACTTTAGGGTTTCTCTGCACTTCACGGTTAGTAGTACAGTAGCGAAAACAATTGAAACAGAGAAATACATAAACGCAGAAAACAAAAACAAACTAAAGCAACAAACAAGATCGCTTACAAGGAGGGTTTATAAGGTTCGGGGATAACTTGCCCCTACTCCTTGGCGTGCCCGTGAGGTGGGCGATCCCTTGATCGTCGGCAGATCAAGCCCCGAAAAATCCGGATATCAAATAGAACCTCTTTCTCGGTGGAGAAACCTCTCCACAGTGTTTCACAGAAATAATGAAGTTAAGAACAGTGAAACAAGAAGGCTTACAAAGCACTAGAACTAATGGAACACAAGAGAACTTCTCCCGAACTCCACTCAGCACAGATCTCACGCAAGAACTCCCTTCTTCGTGTCTTCTTGCTGATGGACTCGTCAAGCTTCTTGTTTCCTCCAAGTGCTCAAGTATCAGTATGTTGCTCCAAGAATCAGAGTGTTTGCAAAGTGATAGAGCAAAGCTTGTCGCAAGAAGTGATCCAGTATTATTGATGCCTCATCGCTACCAAGCCCTTAAGCCTCTCCCACTGATCGCCAGGTCACAGCCACCACTATGCAGCTCCCAGCTGCTCAACTGCAACTGCTCACCTACCACTGAGCTCTCCTAGACTCCCTGAGCTTCCCTCGGACGAGCCCCAGTCAGCAGCTCCAGCAGCGCCAGCATCCGTTGCAACCTGAGATGGAAACCTGCCCAATCTGTCCTAGCAAAAGCCTCAGTTTGACTCCCTTGAAGTAAACCTGAGTAACCTGCACACTTAGCAGCTCATTACCTCAGTAAATCAATGGAGTATCAACAATCAGACGTTAGGAGCAGAGATCAGTAGCGAATCAGCAGTGAAACAGATGTAATAAGAGCTCTGACAACGTTTTTGAATTAAAGCTGCCAGCAACTGATCGGTCACCGGACCGATCAGAGTGACTCCTGATCGGTCACCGGACCAATCAGGCTGGGTTCAGACCGATCAGGCTTCATCCTGATCGGTCCCCAATGCGTAATCAGAAATCGCGACTTCTCCGGGACCGATCACCAGACCGATCCCAAGTCATGGATCGGTCACCAGACCGATCCACCCCTTTGGAGGGTGATTTCCCAGCTTCGCAGTCCAAACCTCCTGATCAGTCCCTAAACCGATCAGGATGTGGCCTGATTGGACTGGTGATCGATCAGGATGTGGCCTGATCGGACTGGTGACCGATCGGGCCACCCTCCGACCGATCAGGCTCCAACCTGATCGGTTATAAGGAGAAGTCCACGACGTTTGATCGTTCACCAGAACGATCCGAATAGTATCCCTGATCGGTCATCAGAACGATCAGAAGTCGATCAGTAAGGTTCCCAAACTCACTGTATGCTCCCTGATCAGTCACCAGACCGATCAGGAGCCGATCAGTAGGTTTGCCAAAGTCACCATATGTTCCCTGATCGGTCACCAGACCGATCAGACATCGCTAGATCGGTCACCAGACCGATACACTAGGGAACTCCATGCCAACTTCCCTGATCGGTCACCAGACCAATCCAGGCAAGGCCAAACCCACTCTAAGTCAAGAGAACTGGCTCCCAGCCTCCCCTGACTCGTGCTCAGTCCCCCAGACCAAGACTCCATGCCCAGTCTTACTCACCGGGAATTCAACCTGGCCCTCCAAGCCAGGGTTTTACCCAACCTAGCCCTCCAATCTAGGACCTAACCCTCCAAGCCAGGGTTTTATTCACCTAGCCCTCCAGGCTAGGACCTGACCCTCTAAGCTAGGATTTCATCCAACCTAGTCATCCAGGCTAAGACCTGACCCTCTAAGCCAGGGTGTCATCTACCTAGCCCTCCAGGCTAGGACCTGACCCTCTAAGCCAGGATTTCATCCAACCTAGCCCTCCAGGCTAGGACCTGACCCTCCAAGCCAGAGTTTCATCCACCTAGCCCTCCAAGCTAGGACCTGACCCTCCAAGCCAGGGTTTCTCACACCTAGCCCTCCAAGCTAGGACTTTTCACCCAAAGCCCAGTCCCCAACCAGGACTTAATCATAATAATCTCATCAACCTAAACTAAAATTGGTGTCAACACCAAAACAACAATCAGGATCAGACTGCATCAAGACTTCTTACCTAGAGGGCACTTGTCCTTGTAGTGTCCCTTTTGGTTGCACCCAAAGCATGTGATATGGTCCTTGATTCTTACTTTGGTGGAGGTAGATGCTAGGTTGACTTCTTCTTCAACCTTCGATGATGTGGATGCTTCCTCTTGATCCAGTATAGTTGAGGGTCTCTCCTCCCCCTCAATTCTTGAGATTGATGCTTCCTCTTCTTCTCTTGAGAAGGTTGATGATCTTTCACTTAATTCTTCCTCCTCTTGGGCTATTGAGTTCACTTCCTCGGGTTCTTCCACTACTTGACCTCATGTAGGGTTTTTTATGAAATTCTTCTACTTTGTTCCATAATTCATGTGCATTTTTGTATGTTACTACACCATTCAAAACATTAGTAGGCAAAGTATTAAGCAATATGTCAATTACTTTTTTATTCGCCTTGGATTGATTTTCTTGTTCTTGATTCCAATATCTAGGTCTAAGCCTCTTCCCATGCTTATCCTTTGGAATCTCGAAGGGATCTTTAAGCTCAATCCGAAGGTCCCACACCATTCCGAACCACGTCTCCATCCGTGACTTCCAATACCCGAAATCGTCATGGTCGTAGGTCGGCGGAGTGTAGATGTCGTCCCCAAATTTTTCTTTCAGGTTCTTCTCCTCTAGCGTGTGCTCCCTCGGCGGTTAGTCCGATCAAGAGCGGTCCTTCGCTCTGATACCAACTCATAGATCGACTGGCGTGCTAGAGGAGGTGGGGGGGGTGAATAGCACTTTTTCGTTTACGTCTCTACAAGATTATTAGTTGCACAGCGGAAATACAAATAAAAATAAACTAATAATAGAAAGAACAACACTAACAATCTGATTTACTTGGTATCCACCCCGGACGGGTGACTAATCCAAGAATCCGTCGGTGGATCACGCCCTGGATAACCTCCGACTAACTCTGTCGTTCCTTGTGGGTGGAGAAACCTCGCCACAACACTTCGGACGCTATCTGAGCACAAGAGACTACTCACTCACTTTACCCAAGTGAGTTTCGTCAAGAGTCTCAGCCACCACGAAGTCCCCTTTAAATAGGGCTCGGGCTGAATCCCTCGCTACCAGTCGATTGCGCCCAGGGCAGTCGACTGGTGCCACTGAAATTCGACCGTTGCACCCCAACATTCTGTTGAGGCAATCGACCCTTAAATGATTGGAAGATCATGGTTTTGATGTGTGTGTGAATATGTTTAAGGTTAGAGTGTTATGTTGTATTTGATGTGTGTGATTGAGTTTGTAGGACTTGGAGAATCACACATGGTGGACTTATCCGAGGGACGAGAGCCGAGGGAGGAGAGCTCCAAGGGCAAGCCGGGATGTGGACTTCAAGGGCACACATGAAGGGTGGCATGGAGGCGAGCCAAGGGAAGGCTTGCGTGCGCATCCGAGGGGCGATAGCTAGAGAAAGAGGACTTCAAGGGGCGAGCCAAGGGAGAAGACCTGAAGGCACACGTGAAGGAGAAGATCCGGAGTTGCTAGAGCTGAGCAGGGAGGCAGGGCAGTCTACTGGCCCAGAGGCAGTCGACTGCCAAAACCCACAGAGAGTTTGCAGCCTCGAACCAGTCGACTGACCTTGGGGCAGTCGACTGGTATACCCCGAAACTAGCCGTTGGCTAGCAATTAATGCTAGGCCAGTCGACTGTCCCAGGGACAGTCGACTGGTGCGGGCTGGACAGATTGTGAATCTGTCCTATTCACCTATAAAAGAAGCACTTTTTACACGTGCACGGTACGGTTCCGTATAGTGTTGAAGTGCTGCTTGTCTGTAGAGTGATTCTTGCTTCCTCTCTTGTATTTCTGCATCTGTAAAGAGGAAGATTTGGTTGTAAAGATTTCTCCACCTCAAGGAGACTTTTCGATAGTGAAAAGTGGTGCTCGCGGCGTGGATCCTTGGGCTAGTCACCCATCTGGGTGGATACCAAGTAAACGATAAGTGTTAGCATTGTTTTGAATTTCTTTTGCATATTATTTCCGCTGCGCTAACAATTCTGTAGAGATCCAAGATCCGAAAAAGTGCATTCACCCCCCTCTGCACGCTTGAAACGATCCTTCAGTTGGTATCAGAGCCGGTGCGTTTCGGAAGAACTAATCGTTAACCGGAACAATTGTGATGACGTTTCAAGAGGGATACTCCACCGCACGACCACCCTTCTTCGACGGGAACAACTTCGCGTACTGGAAAGGTAGGATGCAATACTACCTTATGAATGACATTGAAAATTGGATAAGTGTTGCAGATGGCTTCGAGGTGCCCGTCGATGAATGAGGAGACCCAACACCGATGAGATCATGATCGAAGGAGGTGATGAAGAGGGCGCAATCAAATGCCAAGGCCACCACAACATTGCAATACGGGCTCTCGAAGGAGCAACTGAACAAGGTGGGGCCGTTCAAGAGCGCCAAGGAACTATGGGACAAGTTGGTTGAACTGAACGAGGGGTCAAACGAGTCCAGAAGAGCCAAGAAGGACTTGCTAGTGGCCCAACTACAATCCCTTTCCATGAAGAGCAACGAGACTGTCAGCCAGCTACATGGAAGGGTAAAGGAAGTGATAAACGAGCTCCATGTGATTGGAGAGAAGATAGAGAACCGGGACATCGTCAGGTATGTTCTACAAGCCTTCCCGAGAACCACATTGTGGGTATCCATGGTTGATGCATACAAAGTATCGAGGGATTTGTCAATTGTTAAATTAGACGATCTTTTCTGTGAATTTGAACTACACGAGCAAACTAATGTCTCGGCAAAAGAGAAAGGTATTGCCTTTGTTGTAGAAAAGGAGAAGAAGAGGAGAAAGGAGAAGAAGAAGGTGGCCTACTCATCTTCATCCAACTCAGAGGAGTCAAGCGCCTCTATGGACAGTGACCAAGAGGCCTTCATGGTAAGAAAATTTCGTAGAGCCTTTAAAAGTTTGTCTAACAAATCCTATGCTAGGAAACGGGACAAAGGTAAGGGTAAGGCCAAGGATATAATATGCTACAACTGTCATCAAGAGGGACATATGAAGAGCGAGTGTCCCCAATTGAAGAAAAGGGATGACAAGAAGGAAGAGAAGAAGAAGAGTGACAAGAAGAAATCAAAGGGGAAGGAGAAAGGTGCCACCAACCTCAATGCAACTTAGGATGATCCCTCATCCTCAGAGGAAGAAGAAGAGCAAGTCTCCCACTTTGCTCTTATGGCACAAGATCCCTCAGACTCATCAGACGATGAACGAAGCTCAAGCAGTGAAGATGAGAGCTCCTCCACTTCATCATCAGAGTCAGAAGCTTCGGTAAGTGAGGTATACCACTTACCCTCCTCTACTTTAGTGAAAATAATTTCTAGTACGAACATGGACTTAGCTAAGGCTAGAAGTAAAGTTAAGGATCTAAAAGAACAAATTGCCATGCTTAGAGTAGAAGCTACTAAACTTAAAGATTTGCATGCTACTTCTACCTCTTCACATGTTTCACACTTTGAAAATGAAAATAGGAAATTAAGAAAACAGGTAGATGACCTCACAAAGGCCCTTAGGAAATTCCAAGTGGGATCTAGTAACCTAGATATGATCATCAACAGTCAAAGGGCTGTGTATAACAAGGTCGGGTTAGGTTATAGGCCTAAGACCAAGGAAATAACATTTGTTTCACTTACCGGTAGGATTGGTGCATCTAGGAGACTAGGGGCTAGGGGAATGATAGGTATCATTTTGTTGATCATTTTAGTTGTTAAAACCCATATTTGACCCACATTTTACATGCGTAACCTTGAATTTACCTTCGGTTCCATAGATTAGTTCTATTTTGGGCTTTATTGCAAATCTTTATATATTTAAAAATATTTTTGAACTTAATTGTCGATCTATTTTTGTAGGCATGAAAGGATCATGGACCGAGGTCAAGAATGGTTAGGATTAGGCTCATATCAAGGCGATCAAGCTCTGGAGAACTGTGAGCCATCCATTCAGAAGTTAAGCAGATCTCGATCATCCAGGGCAAATCAGATGGATCCAAGCTGAGGAAAGGTATATCTGATCATCATAATGAGCTTTGGAGGTTTAGGGGCAAATTGGAGAAGATCCAGCCGTTGGATCAAAACAAGGGGATCTAGACCATCCATTTGAGAAAAAGAGAAGATCTAGACCATCCGCCACTGATCTAGTGAATCCTAGCTAGGGTTAGGGTTAATCAAGCACTCTGATCAAGATCTGAAGGTTTCATCCAAATCAGAGATCATTCGGTCGTTGGATCAAGATCAGAGGGATCTAGAACGTCCATTCAAAGATCAGGTTGATCTGAGCCATCCGTTGCAAATCTGAGGATCCGAGCTACTGATAAGCACCATTTTATTGATTATTTTAATTGCTAAAATTCATGTTTGACCCATGTTTTTATTGCTTAATTCTGATTTTACCCTAGGTTTTGGAACTTTATCTTATTTTGGACTTAATTGCAAAATTACATTAAAATGGATTAATTGGCCACTAAATTTTGGATTTATTTTTGTAGGCACCAAAGGTTCAAGGACTTAGGGCATACTGGGTCAAACCTGAGTCGGATGTGAACCGGATCGAATTATCAAGCCTACGATTAATCCGGGCCGTCCGATTCGAAAGCGGCTAGATCTGAGCCATCCGGGACGATCTGAAGCAATCCGAGCTAGGGTTAGGGTTGATCAAGCTCTATGATCAAGATCTGAAGGTTTCATTCCAATCAGAGCTCAATCAACCGTTGGATCAAGCAAGGAGGGCTCTAGAGCGTCCATTCACAGATAGAGTTGATCTGGACCATCCGTTGCACATCTGGAGGATCCGAGCTACCACAAGGCAGATCCTGACCCCAGATCATCATCATAAAAGTTTGGCTCCAATTAGATGAAGATCAGCCGTTGGATCTCCTCAAATCAATCTGGACCGTCCGTGCTTAACTATTTAATCAAATTTCTGCGCACCTTTCTCCTGGTCGCGTTTCCTCGCCGCTACAGTAGGTTCTTCGAGTTCTTAGCATCTTCTTCCATTTTTCTTTCAATCAAGGGGCGCGACCCCTTAATTCTTCATCGGGATCAAGGTTTGGATCGCTGGAGGATACTTTGTTGGAGATTTCAGATCAAATTCGCGCCGGACAGAGCTTGTTTGAGGGTTTCGACAGCTTTGTGGTCCGGGAGCTTAAATCTCAACCACAACCAATTTTCGACGACCTGGGCCACTTGTAGGGGTTCTCAGGTGAGCTCAGGTCCTCTCCAAATCACCATCGCAGCTCAACAACTGAGATCGAAGCTTTCGGATTGGAAATTTCCCCAACTGTGCAGTTTGAGCAGAGTTTACCAAGCGGAGCTGTTTTCCAGCGAATTGCTGAGCTTAGGGGTTCGAGGCCAGCCTTTGCGTGACGAACAAAGAAGTCTTGAGCTTGAGGGAGAGTTGAGGAGTAGTTTTCTGTAGTTAATTTCATGTCTTAAGCTGTAGTTTTATTTCTGAATCCTGTTCGTTACTGAAATTTTTGTATTAGCTGTTCAGTTTGGTTTACTTAATTGTTTCTGCTTAAATTAGTTCGATTCTGCAAGTTAAGTAGATTTATTTTCTTGTTAGTGAATCCTTTAGAATTAATCACAGTTTATTGTCTATTTTTAGCTTGCGTGCCATTTACTTCCCTTGCGTATCAAAGCTGTCCTGTTCTCCTTCTGTAATTTCAAGTTATGTCTGCTGCGTATCAGTCCTTGGGCTGCTGCGTATCAGACCTTCATTTGCATCAAGTTAGCTTAGTTTAATGTTTGGAAATTGCACCGCATTTTGTTTCATTTAAATAGCACTTTATTTCTGCATTTTGAATTAGCTGTTTTGAACCGATTACCATCCTGCACTTCATATTCTGATTTCTGCATTCATTTAGATTTCAACTCTGCAAATCAAATTACATTTCAGCAGCTTTAATCCTTTCTAAACTTTGGTTATGCGCATTTGATGTCAGTAACTCGATTTGTTATGCTTTTGGTTCGAAGTCTTACTTCTGAGTGATTGTTTCTGCATATCTGAATTCTGTTCTCTTCTGCAAATCATGCACATCTTGCGTGCCAGATTTCCTCTTTGTGTATCAAGTCCATGCCTGCAATTCAGCCTATTTTCTGCTCTTCTCAGTTGTAGTGCCCAAGTCTGTATCAGTAAAGTTTTCGGAAATGGAATTCCATTGCAATAGAAATTAGTGCTATTTGATCTTGCATCCAAATACAGTCTAACTGCCAGTTCATGCACATCAGTGGAGTGTTTCTGCATGTGGTATTTCTGAATTGGAGTCATCCCTTTCTGCATAATGATTTGTTTCTGACATTTGCATTTTAATTGTTTACCTCACATCCACTTGGGTCACAGCAGTAGGTTGTTTGTCTTTGCATCTAACTTGCAGCCGAATTCCCCACTGCATTTCTGAAAATTCAGCAGTTTACTGCTGCAACATTGCAGTTTCTGCAATGCTTCAATGTTCCTGCAGATTACTGCAGTTTTGCAGTTGTGTTTGTGTCAAGTTAGCTGAAAATTCTTTCCAAGCATTGGTTTAGGTACATGAGCTCAGTTTGTCTTGGGAATTTCTGCATTTAACTTGTACCGGCCTAAATCAGTTTTCAAGTTCACATTTCTGCAAATGTTTACCTTGATCAGCCTTCCAAGCTGAATTAATCAGCTACACATTTCCTGCTCTTAACATCCTTTTGGCACATGGGTTTTTCTCCACTTGGTATCAAGTTGTTTTGATTTAATTGCTTGCATTTAGGTATCAAGTTAAGTTTCGGCTTGAGTGGTGATGTTTTAAGTTTAAATCAGTTTGGAGTGTATTTTGCAATGGAAATCAGAATTGTTTGTTTTCAAAATTGCTTTAGTGCCTTGATTGAGTTTTCCATTGATTGAGTTAACCATTGTTACCACTTGTTGAGTTTCATAGTAAGCTATCCTTTTGGTTGATCCTTTGCATCATGTTTTCCATTTTGAATTGAACCCAAACCCAAATCTTTATTTGAAACCCGAAAACATAAACGACACCTAAATACAAGCGCGAATCAAACAACGTCAACTAGCCCCGAGAAAAATACGACCTGTGGCCCCTATATTACATTTTCATACTTGTGATTGTAAAAAGGGTTTCCAGCACTTCATTGATATTTAAATTTGATGAGCCCATACATTTCGTGACAACTTTAATTAGTATATTTTGGGCCCGTCAAATTTTTGGCGCCGTTGCCGGGGAAGCAACTAGTTGATTTGTTTGATTTTTGCTTGTATACTTTTAGACATATCATTGGGTTCTATTTTATTGTGCTGTATTTTTGTATACGGTTGCTGCCATTTTTTCTTGTTTGATTTGTGACAGGGCTGCAAGATTCAAAATGAATTCAACGGAACAATCAGAAATAGTGAAGGCACTGGAGGAGATAAGAAATGTGATAAAGGAGTGGGACTACCAACTAGAACGTAAAGCTCAGTCATCTACTTATCAGAAGCTACCTCAGCCACAATTTCAGCCACTCCAAGAATTCCAGCAGCCATATTTTGATTTCCAGCAGCCCCATTTGAATTTTCAACACCCGAATGATCAATTTCAGCAGCCCTATCCTAATTTTCAGCAACCAAACTTTCAGTTTCAGCCACCATTTCAACAATTGGAGCCACCACCGCAAGATTTCCAACAATTTCAGCCACATTCCAGCAATTTCCAGAATTTCCAGAATTTTCAGAACGGGCAGCCAATTTTCCAGAATTTTCAGCCCAGTTTTCAGCAATTTCAGCCCAATTTTCAGCCTACATTTCAGCATTTTGAACCTCAATTCCAGCAATACAATCAAGGGCAGCAAGTGTGTCAACCATTTCAGCAAGATCTGCCTCAAACCAGCCATTTTATCAGCCCACACAGCCCTTGAATCAAATTTTCAGCCTTACAACCAAGGGTTTCAAAATCAGAATTTTCAGCCCTTGCCACGAATTTTCCACACCAAAATCAGAACTTTCAAGGGTACAACTTCCAGCAAAGTTTTCAAGAATATCAGCCCTTTAATCAGCCTCAACAGCCATGTTTTCAACCAAATCAGCAAGCTCAAAATTTTCAGTCTACTTCATCCTTTCAAATCAGTCAAGGAGCTATGCTAACCAAGGAGGCTTTGAGAACCTTAATGAGAATGAGGCTCACAACAAAGGTGGGAGGAGATGGTTCAACAAGTTTTACTATATCAACAACAAGAGAAACAAAGGCAAGCCCAAAAATCAGAACAATCCCTCGGAGTTGGTTTTATATCAGTTCAAGGTGACCCTAGTGCATGGCCAAGTCCTTCTTCAAGTAATCTTGCACATTTGATAGAAGAAGAAGATGACGTACTCATTAAAGTCTGGGCACCTAGAGCATGCATTCCTCAGGAGACTCCTACTCAAAATCCAATTCCAAATTTTTCAGCTCCAGAAGAAGAAACTGAAGCTCCACAGGACCATTCTAGACTTTTATTTTCTGATGATAGCATTATTGATGGTCCTAATTTTTCTGACACTGTTGTTGCAGATATTACAGGAGAAGCATGCAGAGGAGATGATTCCATAGGTGTAGGGGACTGCACTAAGCCCCAGGGACCACCACAAGATTTAGAGAATGAACCAGAAAGTGTAGGGACTTGCTTGGTGGAAGCAAGCACCCAAGGATCACCAGTTGAATGTCCACCAGAGCCTGAGGCTGAAGAGGAACATGAACTTGACCAGGAGGAGACCACAGATACATCTACTATTATAGAACCTCCAGGTATTATCCAGCACGCTCAGGTAAGTATTTCTCCTCCTTCTTCAGAAAAATTCAGTGAGGTACCTAGGGATGATTCTATTGACTCTGATGTATTTATTGATATACCTTGTGTAGAGATTGTTTGTGAAAATCCAATAGAGGTACCAAACATTGATTTTATTGATCATCATGCATTATTTGACACGTCCATTGTAAATATGAATAGTGAAATAATTTTAGAGGCACCCATAATTGATGTTGTTTTCTATGATGAATCTTTTGATACATCTTTTGTGGATATGACTAGTGAAAATTTCTTAGAAGTGCCTGAAATGGATGTTATTTATTTTGATGAATCTCTTGCTATGTCATATGCTGAGAATGAATGTGAAAGACTTTTGGAAATATCTGAGATTGATTTTATTGGCTGTGACCCTTTGCTTGATACATCCTTTGTAGAAGATAATTGTGAAATTTCTATTGATGAGCCAGAAATTGATTTCTTTATTTGTGATGGGTATCTGGATGCAAATTTGGTAGGAAATAATTTTAAAAATTTTATTGAGGCACCACAAATTGATTTAATTAGACATGATGCAGTTTTGGATTCATTTTATGCAGATACTGATATTATTTTATTTCTTTCTGACCCTGCACGCTTGAGAGAGGTATTACATGTTTTTGCAGGGTCCAGAAGACTCCAGGAGTGGGTGCTCCAACTGAACAGGCTTCAGCCTCCTGGGAGGACTTCTGAAGGGCATCAAGAAGGAGGAGATGATCTGACTTTAATTAAAAGCACTCCATCCCTTGAATGGCTCTTGAACCTGAATCGCCTGAGGCCACCAGAGCAAAATATTGTGAAATTCAAGTGTGGGGGAGTTCCAAATCTCCCAGCCACCCATTTTCCTCCACTACCACGGTGGAGGCTACTTCTGGATAGACTCCGCCCACCAGAATAAAGGGGAGTCTGATTCTTCTGACATTTTCTTTTATTGCATTTTTCATTTTTTTTATGCTTTTTAGAAGTAGAATTTTCTTTTAAATTGAGTCCTTGTAAATAAATGCATGTTATTCCTTTTGTCACTTTTTCTTGCCTGAGTAGAAATAAAAGTATCCCTCTAGGTTATCTCCATAGCATTTTAGAGTCTTTTGAAAATAAATTAAATTTGGTTGTTAAAACTTAAGATTTGAGTTCATGGATGAAATCTTGGATGCTTGAGTACGATTTTTGCTTTGGATTCTTAATTGAGAATTTGAGATGGATTATTTTTACCTAGTGAGATTAGCCTTATTTTGTAATACACATATGTTATTGTATTCTAGAACTTGCTTAGGTTCTTTCAAAATCATATTTCAATGATTGGATCACATCTATAGGGACAAATCATTTTATTCACCTTTCTACATCAATTTGCCTATTCTATTCCATTTGTCTTCCTTATTCCTAATTCTAACCCCAATTTTTCTTGATGTTATTCTGCCCGAGACGGACAAAGTTTTAAGTGTGGGGGAGTGATTAGTGATTTGAAAGCAAATTGTATCAAAAGAAGCAATTCATGTCGAAAAAAAAAAAA
>JAGFNQ010003808.1:0-29875 GCA_024364735.1 Boesenbergia rotunda | reverse complement strand
CCAAAAGTAGTGATTGCAACCCATGCTATCCAAAATAGAAGAAAAAAAATATGAATGCAATTGCTGATCAGTAAACTCTGCTGTGAAGAAATCAGAGAGCCACCTTTACCATCCATTAGATATTTTGAAGAGCAAGGATGCTGAATTGCAGCTGGAACAAATCTGAGTTTAAGTGTAGAAAATTTCATGCAAGCAGTTTTACACAAGTGTGATATCAACTTGAGACCGAAATTGGCTTGGCTCAAAAGTTGGGAAGTTAAAATCTGAACACACTGCAGTTAAGTCTAAATTGAAGCTGAGCCAAATCTGAGAAGCCGGAATCTGAGAGAAAAAGAAAAAAAAAGAGAGAACAAATAAGTAGTGTGCCAACTTGAAGGTAGAGAGTATCAAAGAAGGGTTGCAAGAGTTGTTTGGTGAGGTTAAATGTGGAGCATCTAATTTTCTAATTGTTACTTAATCTCTCACGTTTTCTGATTTAAATCTGATCTGCAAAGCTCCAATAGAAGAATTAAGAGCAGAAGAAAAAGAAAAGAGCAACAGTTGAAGGAAAAAAAAAAGAGAGCAAAAGCAAAAGTGGCACACAAATGAAGACTTGTCACTATTAAATCATTGAAGTTTCTCTCATCCGGATTTAAGCCTTGCTCCAATATATTCTGAGTTTTACTAGAGAGAAAGAAAAAGAAGAAGATTTGATGAGGAGAAAAGAGAAGGATCAAAATGGCACGCAATTGAAGAAAGTGGCACAATGAAGTCAAATGGAGGTTTCTTCAACCAAATACAACAACAACAACAACAAAGCCTTATCCCACTAGGTGGGGTCGGCTATATGGATCCTTTTACGCCATTGAGTTCTATCCCCTACTATATCATCATCTAGATTTAAATAAAATTTATCTTGTTTTATTGTTGCCAACCAAGTCTTTTTTGGTCTTCCTCTCCCTCTTTTAATGTGCGTATTTATCATAGTTTCACATCGTCTAACAGGGGCATTTATTGGTCTTCTAAGTACATGTCCGTACCATCTCAAACGTGTCTCCCGAAGTTTTTCTTCAATAGATGCAACTCCGACTTTCTCTCTAATACTCTCATTCCTTATTCTATCCATCCTCGTATGTCCACACATCCACCTTAACATCCTCATCTCTGCAACTTTCATCTTTTGCTCATGTGCCCGAGTCATAGCCCAACATTCAGCACCATATAACATAGCAGGTCTAACTGCCGTTTTGTAGAACTTCCCTTTAAGTTTTAGAGGTACTTTACGATCACATAAGACACCCGATGCTAATCTCCATTTCAACCATCCTGCTTGTATTCTATGTAAGACATCTCTCTCAATTCCTCCATCACTTTGCAAGAACGATCCTAAATACTTAAAGTTCTCGATTTTAGACAACTCATCATCTCCTATCTTAACAATTGTTTCACTACGTCTAGCATTGCTAAACTTAAATTCCATATATTCAGTCTTTACTCTACTAAGCCTAAAACCTTTCATTTCTAGAGTTTCCCGCCAAGATTCTAGTTTAGCATTTACTCCTTCACGTGTCTCATCTATCAAAACAATATCATCTGCAAACAACATGCACCATGGCACTCAAGCACTCAAGTCTTCCACTAGGGGACTGATAAGAGGGCAAAGAGCATCAAAAATATCCCCAAGCACTCAAGTCTTCCACTTTATCTAGTTTTCAATTTTTCTTGACTTTTATTCCATTTCTTGCCATTTTCCATGTTTTCATTTGTTTTTATAGTTGTTGATCCTATTTATGATTAATGGTGGAGATTAGATAATAAGCAAGCCTATGGTAGTGCAAGAAACATGTGTGTGAGAGTGAGCTCCACTTCCATCATCAACTTAGAACTTAAGGAGAGAGCCACCAAAATTTTCCTTGAAAGGCTAGTGATTTAAATTCATCTCAATGACTCATGATGGATGAAAAGGCTAAGTTGTTGATTTAAGGACAAGATAGTAATCCATAGAGCTTAGATTTTTGAGAATTGACAACCTTAGGTAATTTCTTTTCATTTGCTTCTAATTATGCTTAAGAAAATCTAGGGGATACTTATTTAGTGTTTTCGCGAGACGCTCAAGGTTAAGTGTGGGGGAGTTGATAAGCACCATTTTATTGATCATATTAATTGCTTAAATCCATGTTTGACCTATGTTTTTATTGCTTAATTATGATTTTACCCTAGGTTTTGGAACTTTATCCTATTTTGGACTTAATTGCAAATTTACACATTTTTTGGATTATTTGGCCACTAATTTTCTGATATATTTTTATAGGCATGAAAGGATCCTGGACCTAGGGCATACTGGGTCAAACCTGAGTCGGATGTGAACCAGATCGAATTATCAAGCCTACGATTAATCCGGGCCGTCCGATTCAAGAGCGGCTAGATCTGAGCCATCCGGGACGATCTGAAGCAATCCGAGCTAGGGTTAGGGTTGATCAAGCTCTATGATCAAGATCTGAAGGTTTCATCCCAATCAGAGCTAAATCAACCGTTGGATCAAGCAAGGAGGGCTCTAGAGCGTCCATTCACAGATAGAGTTGATCTGGACCATCCGTTGCACATCTGGAGGATCTGAGCTACCACGAGGCAGATCCTGACCCCAGATCATCATCATAAATGTTTGGCTCCAATCAGAGCAAGATCAGCCATTGGATCTTCTCCAATCAATCACAGCCGTCCGTTGATAACTATTTAATCAGAAATCGCCGCAGCCTTCTCCTTTGTCGCGTCTCCGCCGCAGTTCTTCATCTTCTTCGGTTGTTCATCAAATTCTTAGCTAGTTTCTTCATCTAAGGGGCGCGACCCCTCAATTCATCATCAAAGCAAAGGTTAGGTTAGTGAAGAGAATCTCAGTAAGGTATCAGAGTTGATTTTTGCTCAATAGCAAAGTTGCGCGAGGTTTCGGCAGTTTGCTGTCCGATTTCAGCGAGCTCAGCTGTGATCCACTTCCATTGCATCCGAGATGACCAGAGGGGTTCCCTGGAAGGTCTCGGTCACTTCCAAATCCAAATCGCAAGCCACCACAGCGAGTTTGAAGAATTCGAAGCTAAATTTCAGTTTGAGCAAGAATTGATCCGATTAGGTAGCAGAGACGTATCTTCACTGATTTATTGAGCTTGCGGGTCTGAGGTTCTCTCTTGATTGACGACCAAGGAGCTCTTGAGTTGAAGAATGGTTGAGGAGTAGCTTAGATAGTTTAATTTCATTGTTTTAGCTGTTAATTTTCAGTTCTGCACATGTTTCGTTTCTGAATTGGTTACAGATTTGGTTAATCTCGTTTTCTTAATTGTTTAGCTGTAATTTAGCTTCAATCTTCAAGTTGAGTAGTTAAGGAACTTATCAAGTGGATAGTTGTGTTTATTTGCAGTTAATTTTAGTTAAATTCCTTGCCTGGCATTTCCAGTTGTTGCATATCAGCCCCTGCCCTGCAAATTTCAACTGCGTATCAGTTTTTTTTTGTTCTGCAATTTAGCTTAGTTGCTGAACCTCATTAGTTTAATTCCCATTCAATTCATGTTTAGTTCAATTCCTGCATTTAGAGATCACATTTAGAGTGTGAATTTAGTGATCCAAGTGTTTTTCGTATGCAGTTGCATTTCTGAAGTCTGATCATGTATGAAATCTGTTAATTTCTGCAACTCCAGCTTGTGTATCAAGTGGGAGCTGCAAGTATCAGCCTTGTGTTTGTTTTTCTGTGTGTATCAGTTCTGTCCTATTCCTGCATGTGTTTTTATAGTTTCTAAATCTAGTTTTACTGGATCAATTCCTGTAGTTGATAGTTAATGCATTCGATCTGAATTTGTTTAGCTTTCAGTTGCATTTCTGACTTCCATTCAGCTGAGTTGCTGCGTTTCAGAATTCCTGGTGCTCCCCATGCGTATCAGTTTTGTTGAATTTGTTTTTCAATCATGCAAGTAGCTGTGCCATTTCTGCTAGCAATTAATTTCTGAATATCAGCAAATTTAAATTCTGAAGTTGACTTAGTGAAGCTCTGAATTCGTATTCTCCAGCTATTGGCACTTGAGTGTTCTTTCCTTGTATCAAGTTCATTGAAATTCCTATATTTTGTATCAAAAGAAGCTTCGGTACTGTTGGGAGCCAAGTTAAGAGTAATTTTTAGTATGCTATGTTGCTTGGAATCAGTTAGGGTTGCATTCGGATTGTTCTTGAATTTTATTATTCATGTATGCATGTGATGCTCTTTAAGTTCGTAGTTAATACTGGTTTCAAGCTAGGTTGCTGCTGAAAAATTCTTGCTGTGTTGTTTTGTGTTCAACAATTTTTTTGCAATTTGAAATCAGATTCATTTTCCCAAATTGATTACTCGTTTTAGTGGATTAAGTGGTCTATTGGTCAAGTTACTGATTGTCATAACTTGTTTAGCTTACTAGCTAAGTTCCTTCCTTTTCATTGTCGTTTCAATTCATGTTTGCAACCCAAAACCCAATTACTTATTTGAAACCCAAAACACAAACGACAACCAAAATACAAGCGCGAATCAAACAACGTCAACTAGCCCCGAGAAAAATACGACCTGTGGCCCCTATATTACATTTTCATACTTTTGATTGTAAATGGGTTTCCAGCTTTCATCATTCACATTTAAATTTGAGGCCCACATTCGTGACACATAGTTTGGGCCCGTCACCTAGCCCTCCAGACCAGGACCCGACTTTTTCCATGCCAGCGTGCGATCTCCCAGATCCACCTGGACATAACCCGAATTTCATTCTACCAAACTTAAATCATTGTCAAACACCAAAATAACAACTGGGCCAGACTGCATTAACAACATACACATATCAAATACACAATGGTAAACCTAACTTAAACCCTTTGCCCAAACATCAAAATATATGGTCACTCCGGACCATAGATTGCCTCAACACTAATGGGTTATTATTGAACTACCGCACCAACCCCATATTAATATATGGGCTCCACCTTATTATGTGTACATTTTCTCCCCGTGTTTAAGATATCGCATATCCATTAATTAATTAAATTACTGACAATTTAATTAATTAATATCTAACTTCATAAGTAGTACCACTCATCATTATCATCATGTTAGACCAAGTCCACTTGTAAGATTTACATGATAATCTTTATGATCTCCTTAAGGGGACATCATCATCCTAAAATAATTAGGACACGATTTCCTTCTATAATCAACGGCACACCACGTAAATAATATTATTTCCCTATTTTCTGGGTTTATTGATTTAACGAATAAATCTCGCCCATTGGTAAATTAAAAGAATAAATATTAAGTGCATGTACCCGTTATTATATCAGGATTAAGAGCATGTACATCAATAATAACTTGAGGTCTTGTTCGATTATATAGTCAATATAAATCAAATCACCTCAAATCGGTCATGCTCAATACACACAAAGTGCACTAGTATAATTCTATAGTCAAGATAGACTAATACCAAATTACACTATAGTCATTCCAATGGTTTATCCAAATCTATCTCAGTTGTGTGTCACTACTTATACTTTACAATGAACTGATAATATGATCTTCTGTGTGGCACCACACACCATGTTATCTACCAAAAGTAATGGATAATTGCACACATATAATAAATATAAAATGTAAATACATGACCACTATGATTCTTATTCCAAAATAGATGTTGATACAAAAGCTAGGCTTATAGTATACATCCTAACAATCTCCCACTTATACTAAAAGACTATGCTGTCATCAAACTGTCATACATCTAATTCCCATCCCCTCAACATGCCTATCATAAGCTTTCGCAGGAAGGGCCTTAGTGAAAGGATCTACCAAGTTATCTGCTGATGCAATCTTGGCGATAACAACTTCCTCGCTTTATGATGTCTCATATCAGGTGGTACTTGCGCTCAATGTGTTATTTGCCTTATGGGCTTGTGGTTCCTTCGAGTTTGCTACTGCACCACTATTATCGCAATAAATTGTGATAGCTTTGGGCAAACCAGTAATCACCTCTAAGTCCATCAAGAAGTTCCTGAGTCATACAGTTCCTGAGAATCATAATGGTCAAAACATTAGATTTTAAAATAATATTGATTCCTCAAACAATAAAATTTTAAAATCACCAACATCTCAAAACACCATGAATTTTGTATGCCACGATAGTGCGAACGAATACTAATTCGAACATTTGTAAGAGGAGATTTTACCCATTAATTTTATTATCTTGTCAACCATACTTTTTAACAAATAAAATTAATAGTTGGTTTATCTTCGGCCATACAAATAATAGCAGTGACTCCGATGGGGAGGATACTATTAATTGCATCTAAGTGTACACCATCACACGATACTAAGTCAATTATCTAGGATTATGTCCCTTCCGATGGGGAAGATCACACACTCCTATATAATTTCCTAAAATCTTATTTGATCTAGTGATCCGTAAAACAGACTCATCCGATATGGAGGAAGGTACTCAGAGCCAATACGCAAGTTTGTATGCATCACTTCTCAAATTAGTAATGGAGGCCACGGGACTCAAAGATTCCCTCACCCACTTAGTTATTTTTAAAAACGAGGAATTTTTAACAAGCATGCACAACAACAATAAATATGAAAAATCCAAATTTCCAACTATTATGGCTTTTGTTCTCCAATACGCCTCTTGTCGTGTTGCCACCTCGTCTCCTCCTCCTCCTTTAGTCGCGCAAGTAAGGAAACGAGCCGAGAAAAAATTTAATTTTATTCTACATCCATCGATCCTATTTTCCACAAAGGAGTGTACATAAAATCTAGATCGAAATAAATTAAAACAAGTGCCTAACATTTGCTGTATTTAATTATAATTAAATACTAATTGCCTCGTCAACCTCGAGGATTCAAATAAATATAATCAGACACACAATCACACCAAATCACATAGCCATAATAGTCAGATATTATGCCTGCAACCAAAAAGTTAGTATATTGCACATTCTACTATAATCTGGCATATTATATATGATAAGCATGAAAGTAACCGAATCCAAAACACACAAAATCGAAAACCATGGCTCTAATACCAACTGTTGGTAGTTTCAGTTATGGTCTTCCTCTCTATATCTTTGGATTAAAATTCTATTAATTAGAACTAATCCGGATGGAAAGAAGACATTCCGAACTACCTACTTCATCATTGTGCTATTCGATTGAGTGATCGCTTGAACAAACTTGTTGTTCAAGCAATCTAACACCTATATCAATTAGTCGCTGAATAGATGACGAATTATGGATCACCAGTTCTTGTGTTCACTTCGGGGTCCAAGTAAAATTAGAAAACAATTAAACTAGAAGAATGAAAACAAGATTATACCTCTTGTTTTACCTCTCGATCTTCTATCATATTCCTATCCTCTTCTTGGACGTCGTGTGGGCGACGATCTTCCAAGAAATGAAGCCACCAACCAAAAGCCCACTTCTTCCCCTTCTTGCTTGCGCCGACCAAAGAAGGAGAACGAAGAAAGATCTCCTTCTTGCTTGTGCCGACCAAAGAAGAAGGAAAAAGAAAACTCTCCTTCCCTCTTGTTGTCGCGTCCCCTCCTTGCTTGTTGATGATGGGATTCCTGGTCGTGCATGGGAAACTGTTGGGACTGGGTGCATGTTGACATGGATACGGGTTCGTAATTTTAAAATTTAATTACGTGCAGCGGAAGATTTAGCATAAATAATTTCTCAAATTATTTTAACCATGTATCTAGCATGCAACCTTATGTTGTGTAGACATGATCATAAATTAAAATTTTACAGAAAGTAAACTAATTTACTTGATACCTCGCGTAACTTGAAGTAAGGGACGAGATCCAACCGTAGCGTCCCTTGGAAGCTCCGCCTCTATTCGCGTCCACGCCGAGTTCTCTTCGGGATGACTTCGCAAAGTCACGAGTTTCGTGCCGACAAGAACTACTAGATTCTCCAAAGGCACGACAAGAATATCAAGAGAGAGATGAAAGCTAACCACCAAACGAAGAACGGAATCCGTATTCCGGGAGGAAGGAAGGAGTCGCGATCCGCTTCTTCTTCTTCTTCGGCTTCTTCTTGGTGGAGGTGGCTCACGGCAACAAGATGCGCTCACGGCAACAAGATGCCCTTCTAGGGCCGGCGCCCACTTGAGGAGGGAGAGGGAGAGAAGGAGAGGAAAAGAGGCTAGGCAAGAATCCTTGATCTCTTGAATTGATCTCCAAGCCTTGCCTTTGCACCTTTATATAGTAGCCTCTTTATCACCAAGTCTCCTTTTTAACTGAATAAATTTTTCATAAGAAATTTATCTTATAAATTTTTCAATGAATTATTTCGTTAAGCCAAGTTTTTATTATAACTTAATTTATAATAAAAACAACCATGTCTCCCCTTTTATTATGGAATAAATTTTACAAGAAATTTATCTTATAAATTTCTTATGAATTATTCCGTTATGCCATGTTTTTATTATAACATAATTTATAATAAAAATAACCATGTCTCCCCTTTTATTATGGAATAAATTTTACAAGAAATTTATCTTATAAATTTTTCTTTTCATGGAAAAATCAATTCATAATTGATTTTATAAAAAAAATAAACCAATCTATGGTTCATTTTAATTTCCATAAAAAGAATAAATTTCTATAAATTTCTTTATCATGGTAAATCAATCCATTATTGATTTATAAAATAAAATAAACCAATCCAAGGTTTATTTTAATTTCCATGAAAATAAATCTCTTTATATAAATTTCTTTATATAAATTTCTTTATATAAATTTCTTTATCCATAATTTTATAAAACAAACCACGCGCGGTTTATTTTATAATTTGAACCAAACAATTTGGTTCTCCCTCTTATTGTGGTCGGCAAAACCAAAGAGGGTGGGGACCCTCTTTGGCCGGCCAAACCAATGTCGTAACCGTACGAATTAAACTCATTTAATTCGTCCAATAAGTCTTCAAAAGACTTAGCTATTTTATGCTTCCGATGCGTCTCTGAAAAATTCAGATTCGACTTATCTCTCTTGATCGGAAAATCTAATTTTCAAATCGTTTTAAATCCCTCAGATTACTCGTAGTGCGTGTGACTAAATAGGCTTTCGATTTATGTTGGCCGTCTATAATTAACCAATTATAGAACGATCATGAGTGGCACCTAGTAGTACATCATGATCCCCAATTAATCGAAAGATCAATGGTTGACCTCAGAATTAATTCTGAAACCCTTCAGCAGCTCTAATGAATCGTGCCTCATTCCCTTCACTATCTTATACCCACTTGGTTCAGGACATGGTCTATGTGTGTCAGTCCCCACTAGGCTGACTACGTCACACCTAGCCCAAGTAATGTCTTTCTCGTCCAATGGATTCTAATTACTCTCATGTATTTCAGGGCTCATACTCTGAACATGTCATGCTCTGGCCAGAGGCTTCGAGTAACAATCCGACGATAGGCCTTGGGTATACATCTCCTCGCAAGGAGCGGTGAATCCTTTGTAGGCTGTTCAAACCTCTTCGGGCACTTCGGCTTATACCCAATCATCCTGGGTCCACACCTCCTTGGAGATGCTTGCTTAAGATGTCAAAGTATAAGTCTTCATGACCAAGATGACTTGAACACCGCAAGTCAAAGGAACATCGCACTTAAGCTGCAGTAAGAACTTCATTGACATATCTATATTTAGATTACCATATGATGTTTTACAGCTAGTCACTCCAATGAACTAGTTCCCTTAACTAGCATTCATGTTTATCTCCGGACATCCCAATGTCACCAGCCAGTGAGAATCAGCTGATTAGAGAATAACTCATGCTAGTCTCAACAGAATTGATAGTGTCCTGTATTTATCAATTCATCGACTAGGGACAATTTCAATACTTCACAATCGCACATGTAGAGATAATCACTAGTTGTGAATTCATCACAAATTCTCTCATGCTGTGAATTGTATTGCGGACATTCAGTAAATGAGTTTAAGATCTCAATCAAATACACAGACATGTATACTCAAATAGTGAATATTCATTTATTAAAATAAATGCTTACAATCCTAAGGCGATTGCCTTAGGACACTTCTCTCATATTACTAACAGAAACCTCTCCATGTCCCCGGATTAAAATTTTTCAATCTGAATGGAGAACAATTTCCCACACGACCGACTCATCATCATGCTAACCGATTCGAGCGGTCGCTTAAACAAACATATTGTTCTAGCAAACAAACTTGTCCAATCGATTAGCTGTGGAATAGACGATGAGTTGATCGCTGGATTTTATGTTTATCATTGGGGTCCATGACAATTAATTGTCATAATTAATTAAACAATAATTTACATGAAATGATAATTAAACAAACAAGGTCAAAAGGAACCAAACAAGAATTATACCTTCTTGTTTACCTCACGATCTTCTACTGTATGACCTATCGTATTCCTATCCTCTTGTTGGACGTCGTGTGGGAGACGATCTTCCAAGAAACGAAGACACCAACCAAAAGCCCACTTCTTCCTCTTCTTGCTTGCGCCGACCAAAGAAGGAGAAAGAACAAAGATCTCCTTCTTGCTTGCGCCGACCAAAGAAGAAGGAAAAAAGAAAACTCTCCTTCCCTCTTGTTGTCACGCCCCCTCCTTGCTTGTTGATGTCGCACGTGTTAGTGATATGAGAGAAGTGTTCTAAGGCAATCGCTTTATGATTGTAATCATTTATTTTAATAAATGAATATTCACTATTTGAGTATACATATTTGTGTATTTGATTGAGATCTTAAACTCATTTACTGAATATCCGCAATACAATTCACAGCATGAGAGAATTTGTGATGAATTCACAACTAGTGATTATCTCTACATGTGCAATTGTGAAGTATTGAAATTGTCCCTAGTCGATGAATTCATAAATACGGACACTATCAATTCTGTTGAGACTAGCATGGGTTATTCTCTAATCAGCTGATTCTCACTGGCTGGTGACATTGAGATGTTCAGAGATAAACATGAATGCTAGTTAAGGGAACTAGTTCATTGGAGTGACTGGCTGTAAAACTTCATATGGTAGTCTACATATAGATATGTCAGTAAAGTTCTTACTGCAACTTAAGTGCGATATTCCTTTGACTTGCGGTGTTCAAGTCATCTTGGTCATGGAGACTTATACTTTGACATCTTAAGCAAGCATCTCCAAGGAGGTTTGGACCCGGGATGATTGGGTATAAGCCGAAGTACCCGAAGATGTTTGAACAGCCTACAAAGGATTCACCACTCCTTGCGAGGAGATGTATACCCGAAGCCTATCGTCGGATGGTTACTCGAAGCCTCTGGCCAGAGCATGACATGTTAAGAGTATGAATCTCTTAAATACATGAAAGTAATTATAATCCGTAGGACGAGAAAACGTTACTTGGGCTAGGTGTGACGTAGTCAGCCTAGTGGGTGGTTGGACAGGGTGCATGTTGACATGGATGCGGGTTCGTAATTTTAAAATTAATTACGTGCAGCGAAAAGTTTAGCATAAATAATTTCTCTAATTATTTAACCACACATCTAAGCATGCAATTTTATCTTGTGTAGACATGATCATATATTTAAAATTTTGCAGAAACATAAACTAATTTACGTATTACCTCGCGTAACTCGAAGGAAGGGACGAGATCCAACCATAAGCGTCCCTTGAAGCTCCGCCTCTATTCGCATCCACGCCGAGTATCTTCGGGATGACTTCGCAAAGCCACGAGTTTCGTGTTCTCGAGAACTACTAGATTCTCCGAAAACACGACAAGATAAAGCAAGAGAGAAGTCGGAAGACTAACCACAAAAGGATGGCCGGCAGGGAAAGGGCAGGGGCGGCCTTCTTGGGGCTGGTTGGCGCACGGCAAGAAGGGGAGAAGAGAAGGAGAGACCGAGAGCCAGAAAGCCTATGCCTTGGGTCCTTTATATAGTAGCCTCTCAACCATCAAGCCTCTCAAATATGGAATAACTTATTCTATCTTGCCAAGCTTGATTTTATATCATGGTAAAAATCATATTTTAATTCATGATAAAAATCAATCAAGTCTCTTCTCTTCTATAGAATAAATTTCCTTATCATGGTAAATCAATCCATGATTGATTTAATAAAATAAACCAATTCATGGTTCATTTTAATTTCCATGAAGAAATAAACCAAACCTTGATTTATTATATAACAATCCACACTTGGATTATTTTATAAATTGATCCAAAAACTTGGTTCTCCCCTTTTGTTGTGGCCGGCCAAGAAAAGAGGATGGAGGCCCTCTTTGGCTGGCCCATCCAAGCCACGCCCCAATGAATTAAACTTATTTAATTCATCTATTAAATCTTCAAAAGACTTAGCTATTTTTCGCTTCCGATGCATCTCTGAAAAATTCAGATTCGACTTATCGTTTGGCTTAACCAAACCTAATCTCTCTTGATTGGAAAATCCAATTTTCAACTCATTTTAAATCGCTCGGATTACTCGTAGTGTATGTGACTAAATAGGCTTTCAATTTATGTTGGCCGTCTATAATTAATCAATAATAGAACGATCATGAGTGGCACCTAATAGTACATCATGTTCCCCAATTAATCGAAAGATCAATGGATGACCTCAGTAACAATTCTGAAACCCTTCAGCAGCTATAATGAATCGTGCCCTATTCCCTTAACCATCTTATACCCACTTGGTTCAGGACATGGTCTATGTGTGTCAGTCCCCACTAGGCTGACTACATCACACCTAGCCCAGGTAACGTTTTCTCATCCTACGGATTCTAATTACTCTCATGTATTTAAGAGATTCATACTCTGAACATGTCATGCTCTGGCCAAAGGCTTCGAGTAACAATCCGACGATAGGCCTCGGGTATACATCTCCTCGCAAGGAGTGGCGAATCCTTTGTAGGCTGTTCAAACATCTTCGGGCACTTCGGCTTATACCCAATCATCCTGGGTCCACACCTCCTTGGTGATGCTTGCTTAAGATGTCAAAGTATAAGTCTCCATGACCAAGATGACTTGAACACCTCAAGTCAAAGGAACATCGCACTTAAGTTGCAGTAAGAACTTCACTGACATATCTATATGTAGACTACCATATGAAGTTTTACATCCAGTCACTCCAATGAACTAGTTCCCTTAACTAGCATTCATGTTTATCTCCGGACATCTCAATGTCACCAGCCAGTGAGAATCAGCTGATTAAAGAATAACCCATGCTAGTCTCAACAGAATTGATAGTGTCCGTATTATCAATTCATCCACTAGAGACAATTTCAATACTTCACAATTGCACATGTAGAGATAATCACTAGTTGTGAATTCATCACAAATTCTCTCATGCTGTGAATTGTATTGCGGACATTCAGTAAATGAGTTTAAGATCTCAATCAAATACACAAACATGTATACTCAAATAGTGAATATTCATTTATTAAAATAAATAATTACAATCATAAGGCGATTGCCTTAGGACACTTCTCTCATATCACTAACAAACTCCCACTTGGCCTAATGTCAATCGCTATGGTACCCAATATCACAGGCTCTACCATGACCCTCAAACTTGCTTTGAGGCAAGGCCTTAGTTAAAGGATCCGCTAAATTCCTTTCAGTGGGAATTTTCTCAATTTGTATATCATTCCTACTTATAATCTCTCTGATCAGATGATAGCAGCGAAGCACATGTTTGGATCGCTGATGAGACCTTGGTTCCTTCACTTGTGCAATAGCTCCATTGTTGTCGCAGTAAACCGGTATTGCTACATCAATGGTTGGAACCACACCAAGTTCTGAGACAAACTTCTTGATCCAGACTGCTTCCTTTGCTGCTTCCGAAGCTGTAATATATTCCGCTTCCGTGATAGAATCCGCTACGGTGTCTTGCTTGGAACTCTTCCTACTTATTGCGCCTCCATTCAAAATAAATACGTATCCGGACTGAGATTTGGAGTCATCCTTATCTATCTGGAAACTGGCATCTGTATACCCATGTATACCTTATCACCTTCTCCATATATTAGGAACACATCCTTAGTTCTTCTTAAGTACTTGAGGATTGTCTTGACAGCCGCCCAATAATCTATTCCTGGATCATACTGGTATCTTCTTGTGACGCTCAGAGCATACGATGCATCGGGCCTAGTACATAACATAGCGTACATGATAGATCCTATCGCGGATGCATAAGGAATCTTATTCATGCAAATCCTCTCGTTTTCTGTGCGGGGACACATAGACTTCGAAAGGTTGATCCCATGCCTGATGGAAAGGTAACCTTTCTTGGATTCCGACATGCTAAACCTTTCTAGCACTCGGTCTATATATGTAGACTGCCAAAGACCAAGCAATCGTTTTGATCTATCTCTATAGATTCTAATCCCAAGGATATAGGTTGCTTCTCCTAGGTCTTTCATGGAGAAAGTTTTGGCCAACCAAATTTTAACTGACTATAAGACTGATATATCGTTTCCTATAAGTAATATGTCATCGACATATAACATTAGGTATACGACTGCACTCCCACTAACCTTCTTGTACACACAAGGTTCGTCAGGATTTTGTGAGAAATAAAACTCTTTGATTGTCTCATCAAAACTGATGTTCCAGCTCCTGGATGCATGCTTTAGTCCATATATGGATCGTCGAAGCTTGCATACTTTAGTTTTATTAACCGATGTGAAACCTTCAGGTTGTATCATGTATACATCCTCAAGCAGGATTCCATTAAGGAAAGCTATTTTCACATCCATTTGTCATATCTCATAATCATAACGAGCTGCTATGGTCAGGAGCATCCGAATGGATTTAAGCATAGCTACTGGCGAATAGGTTTCGTCATAATCAATTCCTTGTTTCTGACGATATCCTTTTGCCACTAATCTAGCCTTAAAGGTAATAACATTACCTTCCATGACGGTTTTCTTCTTGAAAACCCACTTGCACCCTATGGGCTTAATCCCTTTAGGTGGGTTAACCAAGTCCCATACTTGATTTTTGTACATGGAATCCATTTCCGACTTCATGACTTCAAGCCATTTATCCCTTTCTGAATTTTTCAGAACATCTTCATAACTGATAGGATCACCTTCATTAATGAGTAACACGTCGTTCGATTCACGTATGAGAAATCCGTATCTCTCTGGAATATTACGTGTCGTATCAGACCTACGAAGAAGTGGTGTTGTTTTAGGTTTAACTGATAGCTCATCATTATGAGTTATTGGTTGTGAGTCTAAACTAGGCGTCTCTGTAATGTCTATTGGAGTTTCTTGAACTTCTTCAAGTTCAATGCTACTCCCACTGTTTTCTTGTAAAAGAAATTCTTTTTCTAGAAATACAGCATGCCTTGAAATAAACACCTTTTGTTCCAAGGGATGATAGAATTGGTAACCTTTCGTTTCCTTAGGGTATCCAATAAATAGACATTTATCAGACTTAGCATCCAATTTGTCTGATACAGTCCGCTTTATATAAGCAGGACAACCCCATATCATTAGGTGTGATAAATGAGGTTTCTTACTATTCCATGTCTCATATGGAGTAGTAGAGACTACCTTGGTCGGGACTCTGTTTAGTAAGTAAACAGCTGTCTTAAGCGCATAGCCCCAAAAGGATTTTGGAAGAGTTGCATGATTCATCATAGATCTAACCATGTCCATCAAGGTTCGGTTACGCCTCTCAGATACACCATTATGCTGTGGTGTATATGGCGGAGTTCATTGAGACAATATCCCATTGTCCCTAAGATAATCTTGAAACTCTTGACTTAAGTATTCACCACCCCGATCGGATCGAAGTATTTTAATACTTTTGCCAAGCTGTTTCTCTACTTCACTTCTGAACTCTTTGAATTTCTTAAAAGCTTCAGATTTGTGTTTCATTAAGAACATATACCCGAATCGTGAGTGATCATCGATAAAGGTAATGAAGTAGCTATAGCCTCCTTGTGTAAGAGTTGACATTGGTCCACATACATCAGTATGTATTAGACCAAGCAATTCTCCCACTGGTTTACCTTTTTCGGAAAAGGGTAATTTGGTCATCTTGCCATTTAAGCATGATTCGCAGGTATCAAATGAACCGAGTTCAAATGATTCCAGAATTCGACATCGGTGTCCAACCGTAAGCGTAAACTAATTTATGTATTACCTCGGTTCGGGTATGTGTTCATACCTCATTTGAACATGGTTCATTTGATACATGAGAATCATGCTTAAAAGGTAAGATGACCAAATTACTCTTTTTCGGAAAAGGTAAACCAGTGGGAAAATTGCTTGGTCTAATACATACTGATGTATGTGGACCAATGTCAACTCTTGCACAAGGAGGTTATAGCTACTTCATTACCTTTATCGATGATCACTCACGATTCGAGTATGTGTTCTTAATGAAACACAAATCTGAAGCTTTTGAGAAATTCAAAAAGTTCAGAAGTGAAGTAGAGAAACAGCTTGGCAAAAGTATTAAGATACTTTGATCTGATCGGGGTGGTGAATACTTAAGTCAAGAGTTTCAAGATTATCTTAGGGACAATGGGATATTGTCTCAATGGACTCCGCCATATACACCACAGCATAATGGTGTATCTGAGAGGCGTAACCGAACCTTGATGGACATGGTTAGATCTATGATGAATCATGCAACTCTTCCAAAATCCTTTTGGGGCTATGCGCTTAAGACAGCTGTTTACTTACTAAACAGAGTCCCGACTAAGGTAATCTCTACTACTCCATATGAGACATGGAATAGTAAGAAACCTCATTTATCTCACCTAAAGATATGGGGTTGTCCTGCTTATGTAAAGCGGACTGTATCAGACAAATTGGATGCTAAGTCTGATAAATGTCTATTTATTGGATACCCTAAGGAAATGAAAGGTTACCAATTCTATCATCCCTTGGAACAAAAGGTGTTTGTTTCAAGGCATGCTGTATTTCTAGAAAAAGAATTTCTTTTACAAGAAAACAGTGGGAGTAGCATTGAACTTGAAGAAGTTCAAGAAACTCCAATAGACATTACAGAGACACTTAGTCTAGACCCACAACCAATAACTCATAATGATGAGCTATCAGTTGAACCTAAAACAACACCACTTCTTCGTAGGTCTGATAGGACACGCAATATTCCAGAGAGATACGGATTTCCCATAAGTGAATCGAACGACGTGTTACTCATTAATGAAGACGATTCTATCAGTTATGAAGATGTTCTGAAAAATTCAGAAAGGGATAAATGGCTTGAAGTCATGAAGTCGGAAATGGATTCCATGTACAAAAATCAAGTATGGGACTTGGTTAACCCACCTGAAGGGATTAGCCCATAGGGTGCAAGTGGGTTTTCAAGAAGAAAACCGACATGGAAGGTAATGTTATTACCTTTAAGGCTAGATTAGTGGCAAAAGGATATCGTCAGAAACAAGGAATTGATTATGACGAAACCTATTCGCCAGTAGCTATGCTTAAATCCATTCGGATGCTCCTGACCATAGCAGCTCGTTATGATTATGAGATATGGCAAATGGATATGAAAACAGCTTTCCTTAATGGAATCCTGCATGAGGATATATACATGATACAACCTGTGTAACACCCGCCTCTTTCCCCCACCTTACAGTGTGGCGGGAGGCGGTGTTACGCTTACATACATAGGGCATGTGAACATCATAATGCAGCGGAATAACTTATGACTTATACATACATGCACCTAACTCCTAAATCATGTATACATGCCTTAACTATCCTTCCTAAACATGGTGACATGGGAACATAGTGTTGGTGCAGGAAGCACCATATCGAACCTTGTTTTGATATTGGCAAAAGATTCAATGTTAAGTTTATTTGTGATCTAATAAAGTTACTCAAGTGTGCAGAGACAAAGCCCTAGCGAAGGACTGCTAGGCACTGGCGAAGGAATGCCAGGGTAAAAAGCCTTAGCGAAGGACTGCTAGGCACCTGGCGAAGGACTGCCAGGATACAAAGCCCTAGCGAAGGACTGCTAGGCAACTGGCGAAGGACTGCCAGTATCCAAGCCCTAGCGAAGGACTGCTAGGCAACTAGCGAAGGACTGCTAGGCGCCAGGCGAAGGACAGCTTGGGACTGAAGCCCTAGCGAAGGAATGCTAGGCGACGAGCGAAGGACAGCTCGGCATCCAAGATCTGGCAAAGGACCGTCAGGCAAAAGTCCAACCAGAGGAACGGTTGGCATCAGGTACATTCTCCCGAGAGGAGTAGGTGAGGACGCGTTCCCCGTCGATGGAACAGTAGGCGTCGGTTCGACCTAGGTTTCCATTTTGGAAACCCAAAGTCAGAACCAAGACAGCTAAGGCTGTATAAAACTAACAACTTACTGCTTTATGTTGTTTTCGGACTAACCTTGGATGCAGGACCAAAGGAACGAGTGTCTGCAACTCAGAGAGCCTCAATGGAGTGAGGCAGCAGCTGAGTAGGGCGCCCTGAGTGTCCAGGGCGCCCCCAAGGTGAAGATGAAACAAATGAAGCAAAAAGGAGCCTCGGCTGAATCCTGGCCGGGGCGCCCCCAGCAGCCAAAGCGACCCGCGCCTAAGCCAGCGAAGCCAATCACCCTTATCCAACTGAGACCCCCGCGCAAAAGGAGTCAAGCAGGGCGCCCCCAGCGTCCAGGGCGCCCCCAGTGTCAAACCTCATCCCTATTCGAGTGGGATAGAGGTTGACCGAGCGAATCTCGGATCACATGACACGTGGGGGGGGCGCCCCCGACGTCTAGGGCGCCCCGAGGAGCTATAAATAGCACCCAACGCCCAGGCATCCGACAACAACTCCAACACAACGCTTATACTCTCTTCTGCTCTCGCGCCTTGCTCCGGAAACTGCCTAACTCGAGCTGACGACATCCCGTTGCTCCGGAAAAGGTCAACCCATAATCGGACGTCGGTAAAAGAAGAGCCTTTTTAATTATTTAGTTTACTGTGCTGAATTTGTAAATCAATCCTTGTAAACTATTATTGCGCCTCATATAGAATTGTCCAAAGTAAACGGTCAACGACCGTGGGCCTTGGAGTAGGAGTCGACCCAGGCTCCGAACCAAGTAAAATCGATCGTGTCTCTGTGTGATTTTGTTTTCTTAATTTTCGCTGTGTACTTGCTCAATGTTTTTCCAAAAAATGATTTCCGATATTCACCCCCCCCCCCTCTATCGGTTCTCTCGATCCAACAAGTGGTATCAGAGCGGGTGTAATTACCCGGAAAATTCTCTTAATATTTTCTTAAAATATTAAGCATGTCTAGATAATTTTCTGAGGAACCTAGAGATATTAATGCGAACTTTGGCCTAGAAAATCCATGTTTTCTCATTTAAATTGGGAAAAAGGGCACTAATGGGCCATATATGGGCTTTTTAGTACCATAATTATTGGTGGATTTTAGGTGAAAATTAATATAAATATAAAGGGATTTTAATGAGAAAAAACTAACATAATTATGGGGGATTTTTAGGGGATTTTCGGAATTTTAGGGAAAACAATAGGAAATAAAAAGAAAAAAAATAAAAATAAGGTGCATGGACCAAGGATTGAACCTTGGACATCTTGTACAACCATGCATGCTCTAACCAACTCACCTAGCAAGGGAATGTTATGAGGGAATGAAGTGAATATTGGTTAAGGCTTAGAAGGAGATGAAGGTGATAGATGTGTATACTGAAAGACATGCTTCTTTTATATATATGAACATCTTTATTTTGAAAAGAGAATCACAACTACACTAGGTGTCTGTTTATATTAGTACATGCATGAAGTCCAATTACTTTGTATTGTAGATAACATGGTGTGTGGTGTCACACGGAAGATCATGTTATCAGTTCCTTGCTTAGTATAAATAGAGGCCCACAACCGAGATGGAATTGGACAACCTATCGGAATGGTTGTAGTGTAATTAGGTGTGGTTGGTCTTGACCATAGGATTACACTAGTGTGCTTTGAGTACATTGAGCAGGACCAAAACACGAGGCTATCTAATTTGTACTGACTCGATAATTGGATAGGACCTCAGACTTTATTATGGAGTACGATCCCTTAATCCCGATATAATAACGGGCATATATTATTAACTATTATTTCTTTAATTTACCAATGGGCGAGATCTATTCTGTTAGATCGATAGTCCCGGTAAGTTGGGAGATAATATTAATAATATGATGTGCCGTTGATTATTGACGGAATCCGTGTCCTGGTGAGTCGGGTTGATGATGCCCCCTTGATGAGCTCGAAAGGTTCATCATGCTAAATCCTGCAGGTGGATTTGATCCGGCATGATGATAAGGTCGAGTAGTACTAGTCAAGGATACAGAAGTTAATTAATTTAAATTATCAGTAATTTAATTAATTAACGGGCATTCGAAATCTTAAACACGGGGGATGGACGACTTGTAATAAGTGGAGCCCATATGTAAATATGGGGGTTGGTGAGGTAATTCAATGAGGGCCCTTTAGTGGAATGGATCCTCATTAATGGATCGGGTCCATTAGCAGGCCAAGATCCAACTCCTCCTCATGGTCCCTATCGTAACCCTATATATACCCTATGGTGGCATGAAACCAAGTTAATGAAAATAATCTAATAGATCACAAAGAAACCCTAGCCTCTTCTCTCCTCTCCTCCCCCTCTCGTTTCACTTTGCGGTGCCGAACGGAAGAAAGTATTTCTCTTCTCCGATTAATTGCAATGCATGCAATTAATCAGATGCTTCTCCAATTAATTAGCAATTTTGCTCTTCTCCAGTTTAATTGCAACGCTTGCAATATTTGCAACGCATGCAATATTTGCAACGCATGCAATTTTGCTCTTCTCCAACTAATTGCAACGCATGCAATTAATCCGGCCCTTTCTCTGATTAATTGCTTGAAATTAATCCTTCTCAAAGGATTTTTGGTGGCCTTCTCCAATGGCTCACGGCAACATATGGAGAGAAAAAAAGTTGCTCACGGCAACATGTGGAGAGATCAAAGTTGCTCACGGCGCCGACTTGTGGAGGAAAGATGCATACGACATCTTGTAGATCACTGCCAACTGTGGGTTGTGGAGAAGTCAAGATGCTCACGACATCTATTCTCCAAGGTTGCTCACACCTCTCTTCTCCAAAGATTTTGTAATTGCGTGCAATGGAGAAAGCAGTCAGCAACTAGTTTTCTGGTAAGAAGGTTGCTCGGCAATTTTCTATCGGGAGAAAGCAGAAAAGTTGCAGTTTGTAGATTTCTCCAAGGCAGAAACACAACGCGTGTTGCTATGGAGAAGAAGATGAGGTGCTGGCGGTGGAGGAAAGGAAAGGTAGGGTTTGTGTTTGGATTATCTCCTTGGAGCGGCTGGCGGCATCCCTTTGGTAAGCGATTGATTGGCGCAAGGAGAAGGGATCAACTTGGTGACCACGGTTCTTGGTAGATCGTCGCCCACACGACGTCCAAGAGGGGAGGGTCATACGGTAGAAGATCATAAGGTAACGGAAGGTATATTCTTCCTTGGCTCATTTCGTTACGTTATTTGTACCTTATTCAATTGCCTCGTCATTTCATATTTGTTATTTAATTATTTTGATTGTGAATCATAGTCAATAATTATTTAACTGGACCCCGGCCACAAACACAAAAGCTGGCGATCAACTCGTCGCCTTTTCCGCGGTCGAACAGTCGAGCAAATTGCAAGACCAATTTTGGTAATTGGCTAAGTTGCAATTTGAATCGTTCGATACGGCACGAGACGGTCGATGGGAAACGACTCTCTATTCAGATTAAATTTTTTAATCCGTAGGCATAGAGAGGTCTCTCGGATCGAACAGGTATCCGCTTAGGAAACCCACCAAGCCATACCCAACAATTGGTATCAGAGCGAGGTTTCCGGCTTTGTGTGTTTTAGGATTGGTTAATTTTTGCATTTTCATACATTTTATTTAGCTGGATGATATGTGGATGTGTGTAGGCTAACTTTGTGTTGCAGGCACGAGATTCCAACTTATCATGGCCAAATAATGATTGTGTGAATGGTTTTGCAAATTATTGTAATTAATAAATCTTTGGGGTTGACGAGGTGACAACACGACTGGAGGCGCATTGGAGACCAAGGCCATGAAAGTTGGAAAATCTAGATTTTTCTATTTTTCATATGTTGGTTATGTGCTTGTTGTGTGAATAGGCTGATTAAAATTCCTCGTGATAAATTACTAAGTGGGAGAGGGACCCTAAGGGTCCCATGGCTTCCATTACAATCCGATAAGTGATGCGAACAAGTCTGCGTGTCGGCTCTGAGTGCCTTCCTCCCCATCGGATGGATTTGTTCTGCAGATCACTGGGTCGGAAAAGACTATAGAAAATTGTTAAAGAGCGTGTGTACTTCCCCATCGGAAGGCACATAATCAGAGATAATTTTCTTAGTGTCGTGTAATGGTGAACACTTAGATGCGAATAATAGTATCCTCCCCATCGGAATCACTGCTATTATTTTATAGAGCCGAAGTGGACCAACTATTCATCTTACTTGTCAAAAAGTTAGGTTGATAAGATAGTAAGATTAATGGGTAAAACCTCCTCTTACGAATGTGGAAATTCGTATACGTCCACACCATCGTGGCATGCGAATTTCTCGGTGTTTAGAGGTGTTGGTTGATTTCGAAAATTTATTGTTGTGAGGAATCAATTTATTTTCGATTTCTAAAGTAGTGTGAGTTGTGATTCTCAGGATTTTCAAAATAACTTTTAACCCACTAGCTACAATACTTAAGGAAAATAGATTTACTAGACCCAACTATATTGACTGGAAGAGAAACTTTGACATAGTCCTTATGGCTGAAGAGTACAAATTTGTGCTCACCAAAAAATGTCGTGATAAGCCTAGCGATAACTCTGGTGAAGTGCAGAAGGAGCATTACAAGAAATGGGTAAAGGCAGATGAGATGGCGCAATGTTACATTCTGGCATCTATGTCGAATGTATTGCAACATCAGCATCAGGCCATGCCCACTGTTTGTGATATGATGCTGAACCTTCAGGAGCTCTTCGGGCACCAGAGTCGTGCCGCTAGGCAGCTGGCGATGAAGAATCTGATGACGACCACTATGGTCGAAGGAACACCCGTGAGGGATCATGTCCTAAAGATAATGGCCCACCTCAATGAGATTGAGGTTCTTGGAGGATCTATCGACGGGGAATCCCAGGTCGATATAATACTCCAATCTCTGCCTAGGAGTTTTGAGCAGTTCCGGCTCAACTATAACATGAATAGCATGAGTGTACATTGGGGGAACTCCTGGGAGAACTCCAGCCGGCAGAGGGGCTCTTTCATCAGAACTCACAGGCCTTAGTGACTCAGAGGGTTTCCTCTTCTATGCCGAAAGGCAAGAAGAAGAAGAAACAAGGAGGGTTCAAGAAGGTAGCTACATCGCAGGGACATCGGACTAGCGTGAAGAAGCCGAAAGGCAAGTGCTTCACGTGTAAGCAAATTGGATATTAGAAGGCGAACTGTCCCCGTTGTCAAGAGAAAGGTATATCTTTTCTTTTGTCGTTGTAACATGTTTAGCGGTGTTATCTACCGATACCTGGTGGGTAGATACGAATGCTACTAAACATGTCTGCAATTCTTTGCAGGGGTTCCAGGAAGCCCAACGACAAGCTAAGGAAGAAATTACTGTCTACAAGGGTATGCTACGGAGGTGGCTACTATTGCAGTGGGAGTTATTTATTTGTCTTTAGAAGATAATGGTTTTGGTTTTAAGATTGCTTTTATGTACCTAATTTTAGAAAGAACTCTGGTTCAGTTTCTAAAATAAAATATATTCTATTGCTTTTTATGAGAAGTGGAATAGAAAGATTATCTGTAAAGGTACATTGATAGGCAATTGGTACATATTAGAACCAAAGTCTTCCATGATGCAAAAAGTAACTAATAGCTCATCATCTAACCAAAGTAGGAGAAAGGTTCCTTCCGAGATGAACCAAACATACCTTTGGCGTCTAAGGCTTGGTCTTATTAACCTTAGTAGGATTCAAAGGTTGATAGCCAATGGGCCCTCGGGTTCATTGGTGGTGGGAGACTTCTCTAACTTTGAATCTTACTTGGAAGGTAAGACGACCAAGAGGCCTTTCAAGGCCGAGGGGTATAGAGCCAAAGATATGTTAGACATGGTTCATTCTGATTAGTGTGGTCCTATGCCTATCCAGGATAGAGGTAGCTTTGAATACTTCGTGAGACAAATATTCAAAGTTATGGATATGCGTTTACTTGATGGTCGCAAGTCTGAATCTTCGATTAGTTCAAAGAATTCAAGACGATTGTGCATAAACATCAAGGTAACAGTATCAAGACACTACAATCGGATCGTGGTGATAGGTACCTCTTGGGAAAGGTCAGGACTTACATATCAGATACTGGGATTCAATCCCGAATGACTGCACCCGGTACACCCCAACAGAACGGTGCAACAGAGCGAAGGAAAAGAGCTCTTATGGAGAGGGTTAGGACAATGATGAGCTGTTCCGAGTTGCCGGATTCGTTCTGGAGATATGCTCTGGAAACGACAGCGTACATACTGTTAGTGATATGAGAGAAGTGTCCTAAGGCAATCGCCTTATGATTGTAAAACATTTATATTAATAAATGATAATTCACTATTTGAGTATACATGCTTGTGTATTTGATTGGGATCTTAAACTCATCTACTGAATGTCCGCAATACAACTCACAGCATAAGAGAATTTGTGATGAGATCACAACTAGTGATTATCTCTAAATGCGCAAATGTGAAGTATTGAAAATATCCCTAGTCGATGAATTGATAAAAACAGACACTATCAATTCTGTTGAGACTAGCATGGGTTATTCTCTAATCAGCTGATTCTCACTGGCTGGTGACATTGGGATGTCCGGAGATAAACATGGATGCTAGTTAAGGGAACTAGTTCATTGGAGTGACTAGCTGTAAGACTTCATATGGGAATCTACATGTAGATATGTCAATGAAGATCTTACTGCGGCTTAAGTGCGATGTTCCTTTGACTTGCGGTGTTCAAGTCATCTTGGTCATGGAGACTTATACTTTGACATCTTAAGCAAGCATCTCCAAGGAGGTGTGGACCCAGGATGATCGGGTATAAGCCAAAGTGCCCGAAGATGTTTGAACAGCCTACAAAGGATTCACCACTCCTTGCGAGGAGATGTATACCCAGGCCTATCGTCGGATTGTTACTCAAAGCCTCTGGCCAGAGCATATCATGTTTAGAGTGAGAGTCTCTAAAATACATGAGAGTAATTAGAAATCCAAAGGACGAGTAAAACATTACTTGGGCTAGGTGTGACGTAGTCAGCCTAGTGGGGACTGACACCATAGACCGTGTCCTGAACCAAGTGGGTATAAGGTGGTGAAGGGAATGGGGCACGATTCATTAGAGCTGCTGAAGGGTTTCAGAATAATTTCTTCTGAGGTCAAACCGTTGATCTTTCGATTAATTGGGGATCATGATGTACTACTAGGTGTCACACATGATCGTTCTATAATTAGTTAATTATAGACGGCCAACATAAATCGAAAGCCTATTTAGTCACACGCACTACAAGTAATCCGAGGGATTTAAAATGAGTTGAAAATTGGATTTTCCGATCAAGAGAAATAAGTCGAATCTGAGTTAGTCAGAGGCGCAATGGAAACTAAAATAGCTAAGTCTTTTGAAGGCTTTTTGGGCGAATTAAATGAGTTTAATTCGCGATCGGTTCGGGTCGGTTTTGGCCGGCCAAAGAGGGTATTAACCCTCCTTGTGGTGGCCGGCCATTAAAGGGAATTAAATCAATTTATTTGGTTTAATTAATAAGATAAATCAACCACGATTTATTTTATGAATTATGGATAAATAAATTTGTATAAAGAAATTTATATAAATAAATTTATAGAAATTTATTCTTTTATGGAAGATTAAAATAATCCATGAATTGGGTTTATTTTAATTTTATAAAATCAATTATGAATTGATTTTTCCATAATAAGAAAGTTTATAAATTTCTTATAAAATTTATTCCATAATTTAAAAAGAAGAAGAATTAGTTTTATTATAAATTAGTTTATAATAAAGACTTAGTTTAAAGGGAATTAATTCATAAGAATTTATAGGATAAATTTCTTATGATAAATAATTAGTTTTATTATAAAGTTAGTTATAATAAAATTCATAAGAAAATTTATAGAATAAATTTCTTATGATAACTAATTTGTTTTATTATAAATGGTTATAATAAGACTAGGCTTAAACGGAATAAGCAATAAGAAAATTTATAAGATAAATTTCTTATAACTAATTCCGTTAATTCCGTTAATTCGGTTTAGAGGGAGACTTAGCAAAGAAGTTGCTACTATATAAAGAAACCAAAGGCTAGCCCATAATTCCAATTGAGTAATTCAAGTAATTGAATCATAGAGCTCTCCCTCTCTCTCTCTTCTCTTCTCTTCTCCCTCTCCCTCTCTTGCCTAGGGCCGGCGCCCACTTGGAGCCTAGGGCCGGCGCCCACTTGGTGACTTAGGGCCGGCGCAACTCCTCTCTTAGTTGAGATTGGCGTGAGCTTCAAGAAGAAGAAGGAGAACCCGAACGCGAAGAAGAAGAAGCGGATAGCGATTCCTCTCTTCCCGGAATTTGATTCCGTTACTTCGTTGGTTAGTTTTTCATTATTTTCTCTTATCCTTCTAGTAGTGCCTTCCGAGAATCTAGTAGTTCTCGTCGGCACAAAACTCGTGACTTTGCAAAGTCATCCCGAAGAGAACTCGGCGTGGACGCGAATAGAGGCGAAGCTTCCAAGGGACGCTACGGTTGGATCTCGTCCCTTTCTTCGAGTTACGCAAGGTACAAAAGTAAATTAGTTTACTTTTTCGCAAACTTTTATTTTATGATTATGTCGATACACTATAAGGTTGCATGCTAGATACGAAGTTAAAATAATTTAGGAAATTATTTTATGCAAACTCTTCCGCTGCACGTAAAAATTTTAAATTTTACGAACTCGTATCCTTGTCGACATGCACCCGGTCCCAACAGTGGTATCAGAGCCGGTTAGTGTTCAACTTAATCAAATAATTGTTTTGTGGAAAACTTTGTCATGATCTCAATTTCGGAAAAAAAATTTCAATTATGGAAACTTTCGAATTATAATAAATTTTAGATTTAGGAATTTCAAAGTTTGGAAATCCTCATGAAATTTCGCAAACGTTTGAAATTTTCTATTTTCTGAAATTTTATAATAATTTCGAAATCTTCCCATCTTTGGAAACTTTCCAATTTTGGAAAATTTTCTATTTTAGAAATTTTCCAATTTTGAAAATATGTAAGTTTCCTTTGTACCAGAAACTTACAATTATTCTGAAAATCAATTTTCGAAATCTCGCAATTTTGGGCACTTTCTTTTAAGAAAGTCTAGACAAATTCATGGACAGTTAATTGACAATTAAATTTGAATTGGTTTTTAAATTGACAACAAAATTCTTTCTTTTGGATTGAGCCTCGGGGAGCCGTCCAATTTAAAGTTAGTTGTTGTAATTTAATTTCCCAATTTTAAATTGAAATTGTCATGTTTGATTGGATTGAGCCTCGGGGAGCCGTCCAATTGGATTTACAACACATTACTTTTCTTTGGGTATCTGAGCCTCGGGAAGCCACCCTTAGAAAACAATTTGTTGTAATTAATTAAATCCATGAATAAAATATTTTTAAGAGGTGATGCTCTTACATATTGTTGTCACCAAAATTAATTAGGAAAATGATTTCCTATAGAGTTTCTTAAATGAGATTTTCATGAAAATAATATGTAGTTGAATTAAGGGATTTGTCTCTTAATTTAACAAGATTTGATTTAGAGAAATCAAAGTCTTGAACATATTATTTCCGAAATTAATTATGACAATTTAGGAAATTGTTTCCCAAAACAATTCCTTTAATAAAGTATGAAATTATGATTAGGAAATCCGGTTCCTAATTTAATTCATGAGACTTGATAAATTAAGTCACATACATACTTTATTAAGGAAATCGTTAGTCATGACATATTTTATGTCATGAATGTGCTTAAAGAGAATGAGACCCAAACCCCTTACAAAATATTAAGGCCAACACCTTCCATTAATATGGTTAGAATCGGAGTTTTGTTTCTCGCTTGGGTTGATGGACACATCCATGCCCGACTTGAACCTCAACATGTTCAAACCATGGAATTAGTTTATAAATAATATAGTTCGAGTCAGAGGTCAATCATTAGTTTTGGTTGTTGGACACATCCAAGCCTGACTAAGCGGTTGAATGAGCTCCAACCATGTTAAAACTATTTCTTGATTAATGGGTCAGCCTTAAGCTTGGAGCATCGATTTGTTGTGCCACAGCCAAGGTCGATGTAAAGAGAGGTGCAGTTGGGTGCTATGTATAATGATACATACTTGTTAATGAGTTAACAACCCAATGTTTTATGCAAACATTCAATTAGTTGATAGCATAATGTGATAGTTACATATATGTGATGTGTAATCGGTATAATTACCTACCTTCATAGCTAAGAGGAACTTGATGGCCACAGCCATGGTTGTTCTTATCTATGGTTGGATATCAACCTATTTGGAGATGTTCCTACGATCTCCCGAATTGATAATAAGGGTGAATCAATTCGAAAAATAAATAGGATTTAATTTATGTATGTTGATACATTCTTTAATAAATCTTCTCACATAATCTCAATTTGTATTTCTAGGTTAATCACTCGATCATGTCTTCTCTGAATTTGCCTTCCATCTTGGACACCAACAAATTAACTGGGCCTAAATTCATAGACTGGCTTCGAAACCTGAGGATAGTCCTTAAGGCAGAAAAGCCTGCTTGTGTCCTTGAAGATCAACTTCCCAAACGTCCTTCTGAAAATGCAACTCCAGACCAGTTTCCTGAGTTGCTCAACCTGCTGAAGACTATAGAGCCTTCTGTAAAGCAGGATCAGAAGACGATACTGTTAGTTGGTTCCTCAAAGAAAGGTTCTAAGAGGAAGGCCAAAGAACAGAATAAGGGAAAGAAGAAAAAGGCTAAAAAGACTGAAAAGAAACCAAAAGGCACTTGCCATCATTGTGGCAAGGAGGGTCACTGGCGAAGAAACTGCAAGATTTATCTTGAGTCCTTGAAAGAGAAGGCATCCGATGCCCCATCCTCTTCAAGTATCTTCGTTATTGAATGTCACTCTATTTCCTCAAACACATGGGTACTTGATACTGGGTGTAGCTCACATATATGTAATGACATACAAGGGCTAAGGAATAGAAGAAGACTCGTCAAAGGAGCAGCGAATTTGCGAGTTGGAAACGGAGCAAAGATTGCTGCTGTTGCCATCGGAACATATTTGCTAAAGCTCCCCATTGGACGTGTCTTAGAATTGGATAATTGCTATTTCGTTCCTTCGTTGATAAAGAACATTGTATCTATTTCATGTTTGAATGAAAAGGGTTATCATTTAACTTTTAGTAACAATTGTTGTTACATAACTTTAAATGGCGTTCTTTATGGGAATGGAACTTTGTGCAATGGCATCTACACGTTAGATTTATCCAGTGACGTTTTCAATATCGAAGTTAGCAACAAACGTGCGCGAATAGATAATCGAATAGACTCCTACACTTGGCATTGTCGTCTTGGCCATGTAAGTAAGAAACGCATGACCGAATTACACCGATGTGGAATTTTGGAATCATTTGAACCCGGTTCATTTGATACATGCGAATCATGCTTAAAAGGCAAGATGACCAAATTACCCTTTACCGGAAAAGGTAATCCAGTGGGAGAGTTGCTTGGTCTAATACATACCGATGTATGTGGACCAATGTCAACTCCAGCACAAGGAGGCTATAACTACTTCATCACCTTTATC
>JAGFNQ010003807.1:123241-191795 GCA_024364735.1 Boesenbergia rotunda | reverse complement strand
ACTTGGAAATATTTGCACATGGGAAAACTTTCATATACTTATCATGCTCAATTCATGCTTGAAAACATTACTTGCTTTAAAACACCTGCAACTTAACATGCTCATAAATTAAAACACAACTTCCTTACCCTTACTCTTTAACATGCTTGTAATGTATCAATATTAACATATGAAATAAAGGCACGTACTTAAAACTGACAAACACTTGCAAATACTTATATACTTGAAAATAATAATCAACTTTCTCAGGCCTTGACACTGTACCATGGTATCAATGTACCAATGCGCGCATCCCTAATAGGTTTCGGGGTAGCTAGCCACCGCACCCTATTAGAGCTTCTTTCTAACTTTCTGTGGGCCTCTCTTTTGCCCGGTACATGTCACTTTACAAAAGTAAAATACTTTCTTACTCATAAAACTTATACTTATCAAGCAATCTTTCTTTTTGCATAACTTTTTGCACTACAAAACTTTACCTTTCTTACTTGGAACTTTCATCGAGCACCTTATGTGCCCTTAACCCAAAACTCATTTTTGGGACTTTTCAAGAACTTGGTCTTATCATGCTTAGATCACACATACAAAACCTACTCAAATTCAAGTTCTATGATAAAAACATGTATTCTTTAGAAACTTAAATCACACAATAAAATAATATTCTCAAAGCATGCACTTAGATCACAAAATCATGGTTCTACAACGAGAAACTACATACGAAACTACTTCTATTGCAGGTGAGTGATTTACTTACCCTTTGTTTGAAGAAAACTCACTAAGTATACGGAAAACCCTAGCGTAGGACTCCTTTTCTCTTCTTTGCAAGAAACTTTACTCCTTGGCCCTAGGGAAGGAACCCTAGGTTCTCTACTCAAGAGGAAGAAGAAGGAGGAGGAAGAAAATCCTTGCTTTCTCCCAGTTTTCGCAGCCCCTCTTGCTCCCTGTTTGCGCCGACCCTAATCACCCAAAGAGGGGATTAATCGCAACTTAAGTGGAAGTTGAAACACCTCCTCATGAAAAGGGCTTACTCAACTATAACATTAATTTGCTTCATCCTTTTTTGTGCTTGATACCCTTGCCTTACTGGTTAGCCCAACTCACATAAGGGCTTGCTTTACCTTGTGGTCGCAGGATCAAACCCCGCCCGACCCCTTTTTTTCTTTTTATTTTAATTCGAAAAAATGCTAGAAAATTCAGAAAAATTCCTAATAATTCATGAAAATTATTGGGTGTTACATGTTCCCTAAACGGGGAACGCGTCCTCACCTACTCCTCTTGGGAGAATTTACCTGATGCCAACTGGCTCCTCTGGTTGGACTTTTGCCCAGTAGTCCTTGGCCAGGTGCCTAGCTGTCCTTCGCCAGGTCTTCAGTACCAAGCTGTCCTTCGCCTGGTGCCTTGTAGTCCTTCGCTATGTCTTTGTATCCTGGCATTCCTTCGCCAGGTGCCTAGCAGCCCTTCGTCAGGTCTTTAGTACCATGCATTCCTTCGCCTGGTACCTAGCAGTCCTTTGCTAGGGCTTTGTATCCTGGCGGTCCTTCGCCAGGTGCCTAGCAGCCCTTCGCTAGGACTTTGTTTCCTGGCAGTCCTTCGCCAGGTGCCTAGCAGCCCTTCGCTAGGACTTTGTTTCCTAGCAGTCCTTCGCCAGGTGCCTAGCAGCCCTTCACTAGGACTTTTCCTGCACACTCATGTAACATTGTTAGATAACAAATTAATACTTAACTTTGAATCCTTTGCCAATATCAAAACAAGGTTCGATATGGTGCCTCCTGCACCAACAATCTCCCCCTTTTTGATTTATGGCAACCCAATTCAAAGTTAAGTAAAAATTACAACAGTTTAAGCATGAAGGTTAAGACCAATAAAACATAGTAATTCTAAAACAGTATAAAGTCTAAAACCAATGTAATTTTGAACTGAGAAAAATTTTCTCATACTCCCCCTGAATAATAAAACAGCAATCAACAATTAACTTAACTCTTAACTTTGACCTTTCCTCCCCCTTTGACATATATCAAAAAAATATTTATGGGTGAACAAGGTTTCTAATAGAGAGTTTCTCCTTATATTAAAAAAACTTGCAAAAACTGCTAACATAGTTTTCAAGAAAAACTTAACAGTAACTTACTTAGCCAACATGCACACATAGAACAATTTCCTTGGAACATATTTTGTGCATTAAAAACTACTTTTACTTGAAAAAATCTTTAAATAGACAAGTTTTTGCTAAAACAGGGATTTGTTTACTAAGAAAACTTTACTTAGGAACATTTGCCAAAAATTTCTAAAAGTTTTGCTCAGACAAACTTTGTTTACTAAGAGAAATTTTACTTAGGAATATTTTCAAAAAAAATTTCTCTCTCCCCCTAGGCCATATATTAATAAGGATTTTTTGAAAGAAGATTTAAAGAAAAAATGGGTGTATTAGAGCTTATGAGTTTTGAAAATATAAAAATACTTAGTATAAATCTGAAATTATAGCACACAGCTTAAATTGTATCAAAGAAAAACTTCACTTTGAAAAGTATTGGGAAAAAATTTGTATTTGTAGGCAATTCTTAGAAACTATTGCCTTAGAAAGACTTTCATTTAGAAAGGATTTTTAAAAGATTGCACTCATAAAAATATTTTTATTTAACAAATAGTACATTTAGAAGAATAAAAATTGTTATGCAAAAGAAAATTTGAAACATGTTTTCGTTTTGAAAAAGATTGAAAATTTTGTTCTTTGAAACATGTTGGTATTTCACTTTTGAAATTGAAACAACTATTCGTACTTTGTAAACATTAGTGCCTTGAAAAGTATTAGTACTTTTAAAGAATATACATTTTTGAAGAATATAAGTATCAAAAATTTAATGTCACTTTGAGAACATAATATTTTGCGTGACTTGATTTCTTTTCCAGTCTGACACAATCTTAGGAAACCTTGTTAACTACAAAAGCATTTTCCTAAGTGTCCTGGAAATTCTCAAGACTTAAGCAATGATTATTTCAAAAGGTATTTCAAAAATGATTAACTAAACCATAAAAGCATTTTGAAAATAGAATATTGATATTTTTAAAGGCAAATTACTTATATTTTCAAAAATATTTTGAAAACTTAGTGTATTAAAACATATTATTTTGAAATGTTCAATAGTTCTATTAATTTAACCTCTCCCTAAACTTGATATAGTCCTTGGAAGCTTGTTGACCACAAGTATTCTTCCTCTGAGTCCTTAGGGGTCAGTTCGGATCAAAAAGAATTATCTAATAATTTCAAAAATAATTGCCAAAGAGAATACTTGTTAGAATTAATTTCTTTCGATTTAGACTCCCCCTAAATTTGACACTTCCTAGGAGTCCTTGTAGATCATTAAGTAGACCTCCTTTGTGTCTTTAGGGTTTATCAGAATCAAGAGAATAGTTTTGAATAACAGTATGGTAATTTTCAAGAAGATAATTTTAGAAAATTCAATTTGGAATGAAGAGAATTTTTAAAGAATAAGCCCCAAAAAAAATTATAATGGTATTTTGAAATATAGTATTTTGAGCTTCTTCTAATTTGATCTCCCCCTAGATCTGACACAGTCCTAGGAAGCTTGTTGACCACAAGTTAATCTTCCTCTAAGTCTTAGGGTTTGATTCAACACAAAGAATCCACACAAAAAAAGTTAAAACACTTTTGGAAACTACTTCGATTTGAAGACTAAATTTTTTTTTGAAAATAGTAAAGAGCTACAAAGGGGACTTCTATGTTTAAAGTAATTTTGAAAATATTGCAGGAGATGTAAATACAATAGAACTCTTTGAGAAATGCTCAAGTCTGAAAAATGTATAAATGTCAAGGCTTGAACTGAAGACAATTTTTAAGTGAAAAACGCAAGGTGATTTTTGCAAGTCTTGTTAACCAACACATTGATTTTCAAAAAGAGTTTCATTGTATAATGTCAAGAGGAATCAATTTCAAGTAGATGAGCAAACAAAACTTAAGGTGAACAATTTTAAGTACCATGATTTGAAACATTAAATTGTAGTTTTGAAAAGTTAGAATGATTTTTGAGAATTTTGAAATTAATTAAAATTTTAAATTTGAATTTTTGAAATTGTTCATTTGAGTTAGATTTGAATTTTAAAAGTATTTATTAAAGTTTAAATTCTAAATTTGAAATTGATTTAATTGAATTATTTTGAATTTGATTAAGATTTAATTGAATTTAATTGATTTAATTAAGATTTAATTGAATTTAATTGATTTAATTAAGATTTAATTGAATTTAATTGATTTAATTTAGATTTAATTGAATTTAATTGATTTAATTTAGATTTAATTGAATTTAATTGATTTAATTTAGATTTAATTGATTTAATTTAGATTTAATTGAATTTAATTGATTTAATTAAGATTTAATTGAATTTAATTGATTTAATTGAATTTAATTGATTTAATTTAGATTTAATTGAATTTAATTGATTTAATTTAGATTTAATTGAATTTAATTGATTTAATTAAGATAGAATTTAATTTAATTGATTTAATTAAGATTTAATTGAATTTAATTGATTTAATTTAGATTTAATTGATTTAATTAAGATTTGATTGAATTTAATTAATTTAATTAAGATTTAATTTAGTTGGTTGGGTTGGACTCAACTTTTAGGTCCTAAGCATCTCACCCATTTCTAAGTGACAAAACAGGATATCCTTAACTGTTTTGTGAAATGCATTAATTTTATTTTCGAATTAGTGTTAAATCTAAGATTTACTTTAAATTTGTGTTAGATTCAAATCTGACAATAGTAAAGTGAATTTGATTTTCTATAATTGGCTTCCAGGTCTTGGCGAGGCACTAGGCCTTCTTTGACCGTAGCCTTATTGGATCATCAACCCTTTCCTTGACAAAGCCTTTTATAGAAAATTCATCTTCAAGTCACTTCTTGAAAGATTTTGGTCTAACTAGTTTGGGTCTTGGATCGGTAGTTTCGGCTAGTTTCACCAGTCTAAAGAGACCAAGTAGTGTATACTTAACCTTATTAGAAGAGGCTTCCCTAACGTACTATCATCTCACCGCCACCCAATACTAGGTTTTCAAGTTTTAAGTAACTCTTTAGTCCTTAAACTAGTCAATCCTAATTCTAAGCAAGAAAAATAAAAAATAAAAAGAAACACACAATTAAAGCAAACAATTATCTAAGTAAGGTCACAATTAGAGTAATACTCCGGATTTTCAAAATCAGCAAGATTATGAATTAAATTTTCTAACATATTGTCCTTATGTTTTAGGGTTTCATTTTCTTGTTTCAATTTTCTAAAATTTGCCTTAATTAATTTACATGAATCCATCACATTATTCAAGGTAAATAACGGATTTTCAAATACTGTAAATTTACCTTTGTCGATTGTTTGTCCGACATTCTTGGTAGCTCTTTTATCTGTGCATTTATTTTTGAAATGCCCAAACTCCTGGCACTTGAAGCATTGAATGCGACTTTTATCCTTTCGTGATTTTGGAACTGGTTCCTTTGTCGTCGTCGGTGGTGTCGTTCGAATCTTACGAGTAGGACACTCACTTTGGTAGTGCCCTCTCTCCCTGCATGTGTAACAAATTACATGATTTTTAATATCTGAATTTACACTTTTACGTTTTGATTCCTTATTGGGAATCTCCCTCTTGATTCTCGTTGTCTCGGATCTAGGCTCATTTTCTGATTCTGTGTCTGAGTCGGACTCGGGTACTAGTTGAAGCTCCTTCTTTGGTGGTTCTTTAGAATTTTTCCCTGCAATAGAATTTACACCTTTCTCGACCATTACAGTATCTGTTTGATTATTTAATTCTAAATTTAAAAAGAATTCAAAATCAGTTACCGTCTCAGTCGATTCGTCGTCTGATTCTGGTTCAACTTTGGATTCGGGTTCAGACTCTGACTCGGCTGTTTGTGCTTGGACCGAAAGGGCAAGATAACTTACCTGCTCTTCTTCTTCTTCTGAGATCTCTTGATGAAGGTTAATCAATATTTCCCAAATTTCTCTAGCACATCTGCATGGACCTACTAGCTCGAGTTGCTCCTTGGTTAGGCCACATTGTAGAATTGCAGTTGCCCTGGCATCGGTCTCGATTTGGTTGAGAGTTCGTTCATCCAATTTATCCCACTCGATTGATAACTCATCTTCTACGGGAAAAGAGAATCCCGTTTGGATGATCAGCCATAGGTCCATGTGGGCTTTCAGAAGGGACTCCATTTGGCTTCTCCAAACATTGAAGTTCTCGCCGGAGAATAGCGGTGGACGGGCACTGTTCCACTCTTGGTTGGCCATTTAGTTTAACCTCGCACACAAAAGAAATAACAAAACGTACCAAGACTTGGTCTTGGATTAGTAGTGCGGGAGGGAAAAAAATAGCCCAACAAAAATCTTGCATGAATTTCGAGGCAGAATAATAATAAAATAATTTATGCCAAATTTTTGAAAATGCTACTTTTGTCAATTCTAAAAAGAAATAAGAATTCAAAGTTGAAAATTTTGCTCGAATTAAGATAACACGAATTTCGAGAAAAAAAATATTAAAATAATAAAAAAAGTTTATGACAAATTTTCAAAAATTGTTCGTTTTTATCAATTTTGACTTATGGTGAAAAAATGAGAATTCAAAATTGAAAAAGGCGTAGCCACCCACAAATGAGAATGAGAATTTTGACTTATTAAATTGTTTGTTTTATCAATTTAAAACCACCCACAAATATTATTTATTTGAAATAAAAGGTGATCGAGTGGTGTTGCACCAACCTCGATTAATGAGAAAAAAAAATAATAAAATAAATTCGAAAATCCGAAACACTCTCAAATTGGTGGTTGCACCAAATTTGAGCTTCCTCGCTCTGATGCCACTTGTTGGATCGAGAGAGACGATAGAGGGGGGTGAATATCGTAAAATGTTCGGATTAAAAATAAGAGAATTTACGCAGCGGAAATATGAATCAAACACACGCAAACACCAAGGCTTTTTACTTGGTTCGGAGTCGCGGTCGGCTCCTACTCCAAGGCCCACGGTCGTTGACCATTTTTTGCGGGCAATTCTATATGTTCGCAAAACCAGTTTACAAAATTGAATTACAAATATAGTAATATAAACATTTAAGGAAACTCTTCGTTACCGACGTCCAGCGTAGATTGTATTTTTGAAGCAGGAGAACGTCGTCGGCGCTTGTATCTCGAGTCGGGAGGTTTCCGGAGCAGAGCGCAGGAGCAGAAGAGCGTGAATGCGTTGGAAGAATTTGTCGTTTTAAGCCTTGGGGTCGAGGGCCTATTTATAGCCCCTGGGGGCGCTTGGAACGTTGGGGGCGCCCCCCCTACGTGTCAGCTGATCCGAGTTGCACTCGGTCAGCTCTGATCCCTTCAAACTCGGGATCAGATCTTGACTGGGGCGCCCGGGACGCTGGGGGTGCCCGGGTTGACCGGGTCAGGCTCTTATCCTGTTGGCTTCTCACTGGCATGCTTCCTTAGCTTGATCTGGGGGCGCTTGGGAGCATGGGGGCACCCCGCCAGTAAGCTGTTGAAGTGTTTACTTGCTCCATCTGTTTTGTATTCACAATGGGGGCGCCCGGGACACTCCGGGCGCCCGGGACACTCAACTGTTACCTCACTCCTTTAAGGCTCTCTGAACTGTAGACACTCGTTCCTTCGGTCCTGCATCCAGGGTTAGTCCAAAACAACATAAAGCAATAATATGTTAGTTTATACAGCCTTAGCTATCTTGGTTCTGACTTGGGTCTCCCAAATGGAGCCCTAGGTCGAACCGACGCCTGCTGTTCCCTCAACGGGGAACGCGTCCTCACCTACTCCTCTCGGGAGAATTTACCTGATGCCAGCCGGCTCCTCCGGTTGGACTTTTGCCCAGCAGTCCTTCGCCAGGTCTTCAGTACCATGCTGTCCTTCGCCTGGTGCCTAGAAGTCTTTCGCTAGGTCTTTGTATCCTGGCATTCCTTCGCCAGGTGCCTAGAAGCCCTTCGCCAGGTCTTTAGTACCAGGCAGTCCTTCGCCTGGTTCCTAGCAGTCCTTCGCTAGGGCTTTGTATCCTGGCGGTCCTTCGCCAGGTGCCTAGCAGCCCTTCGCTAGGACTTTGTTTCCTGGCAGTCCTTCGCCAGGTGCCTAGCAGCCCTTCGCTAGGACTTTGTTTCCTGGCAGTCCTTCGCCTGGTGCCTAACAGCCCTTTGCTAGGACTTTGTTTCCTGGCAGTCCTTCGCCAGGTGCCTAGCAGCCCTTCGCTAGGACTTTTCCTGCACACTCAAGTAACATTGTTAGATAACAAATTAATACTTAACTTTAAATCATTTGCCAATATCAAAACAAGGTTCGATATGGTGCTTCCTGCACCAACAGATCTCTCCGCTCGGTTGCTGGAATCGCCGGATTTGGAACAAGGGCTTTTAGATCTAGGGTTCGTCCTGTGATCTCTGCTACATCCTGACTTGAGATTTAATTCCGCCGACCATAATCAAGGTAAGGGATTGGATTGATTCAATTAGTATTGTCGCTTTTGATTGGGGTTTGTGGGATCTTCTCAAAGTTTACCCTATTGGCTTTGATCCGAGATTTGGAATTTGCGGGTCGTTCCTGATTCTTTTTGTTTCTTCCATGAGTGGGATCAGAGGAGAGTCACGGTTGTGGTTGTCAGGATTTGGTGGTTGATTTCTGTTGGGAGATTGGGTTTTGAATGTAGAAATTGTTCGGTTGCAGTTCTGTTCTTAGATGTTTTCATCTCTGCCGTGAGATGTAGGAGTTGGTTGATCGGATTGATTGTGAAGAATTTGAGCCCTTAATTAGGATTTAGGATGAAGTGGGATTAATCCTTAATTAAGGCTAAATTTAAATTTGGTAGGATTAATCCGGATTCATTTTTGGTATCTAGTCTAATTATTATTTGCCAAAATAGCTAAGATTGTGTGTTGTGATACAGGTCATTAATATTTGGATTTCACTCGCGGCGAATATTATTTCGGACGGAGGTTCCTTTCGGTTACGATCTACTATATCGGAGGCGGGTATCTCTGACTCTTCTTTTAGATTAGTCACAAATATATATATATGATATGCTTTGTTTAGCAATAGAGTAATAGATTGTGGCATGACTCTTATATTTGTTTTGCTGATGTTGTTTGTGCCACAATTGCCGTGCAATACCTATACCTGTAGGACTTAGGTTATGGTGCATTACTTACAATCCTTGCATATCATGTCGATATAGGTGGATTAGATAGTGGATGCTGTTTTGACCAGTGTTATGCATCATCGTGCACTGTGCATCACTGTCGAGCAGGGGCCCCTTTTGGGTGAGCTAGGTCGACAGTCATACTGACCTACCCATACGGCCACTCATGGGTTAGTGGTTGACGGAGTATTGGGTAGTGTGCTCTGTGCTGCTCCGCTCATGCACTCATGGGTTAGTGAATCGGAGCGTGGAAGCAGGCAGATGTCCCTCTTAGAGTTATCCAGATACCAGGAGGTGAGAGGGAGATGTCTCTCTCCCATTTATATACATGGGGTAGGGGTAATACTCAAACAGAGATGTCCTCCAGAGATGGCCTGGGGCGGATAGGCCATGGAGTAGGGGTGTTACACCGGCAGCATTCCGTCTACACGATCGCTCAGGAGTAGTGATGGCAGAGTATGGACGGCAGTCACAGCCCTCCGTCGGAGGGTGGCCTCCGCTCAGCTTCCTCCCGTACATAGGTGACGATGTCTGACCGACGGTAGGGGTGACCATGTCATTGCATCTTGGGTATTCGTTTAATTTGCCCTTACTTGTGCTTGTTTTTACTTGATGTTGTATTATGATTGACATGCACTTACAGGAGACCCTTATGTCTGGTCTTGGCGACTCTACTACTTTGGTATGGTAGTTATTATTTTGCTCTTGTAGTTGTTCTTATTCTTGCATATGCACGTGTTATTTCGGTAGTCCATTACCCTGTTGCTATCTTAGAATATCTTATATATATATATATGTTGAGATATTTGCTGAGTTCTATAACTCATACCGTTAGCTCCTTGTTTTTATTTCAGGATGATTGACTGGAGTGCGCCCGACAGCCTGTCCCAGTTCGTGTATTTGTCGAGATGACTTCGAGATTTATCGTCTAGTTTGTTGGTAGTATTTTCTATTATTTTCTTCCGTTGTTGCTTTTGTTTGGACTTAGTCATACTGTACAGCAGTATAGTTGTACTTTTGTGAGACCATTATGCTTTGTGTTTTGTCGTAAGTCGGACCGGTTGACGGACCCAAAATAGACTGTCACGAATGTGGGTCTCAAATTTAAATATGAATAATGCTGGAAACCCTTTTTGCAATCAAAATCTAAAAATATAGCAAAGGGGCCTCAGGTCGTATTTTTTTTCAAGGGACTAGTTGAGAGTTTGTTCGATTCGAGCTTGTATTTATGTGTCGTTTGTATTTTTTGGTTTCAAAGACGAATTTGGTTTTGGGGTTGCAATCGAAAATGAAATTGCAATGAAAAAGTAAAAACAGCCTTAAACTAATAAACTAAACAAGAGATGGCACTTAATAACTCAACCTATGGAAAACCTAATCAAAACACTTACTAATTTTTTTGGAACTGATTTCTGATTTCAAAAGAAAACTAAAAGAAATGCTAACCAATGAAGTAGAGGCAGTGATGGGAGTTTTCGGTAAGCAAATCAAGCTTAAAACAAGTGCTAACTATGGAAATCGGAATTAAGCAAGCAACAATATTAACTCAAACTAACTACAAATTTTGGAAGCTAACCAATGCAAGCAAAATTCAGGGATTCTAGAGGTGATATCAATAGACTTCAAAAGCTGTCCTACACCAAAAAAAACTAGTGAAAATCTGATGCAAATCAATGCTCCAACAACTTGGCACGCAAGATGAAACTCTTGTGCCAAGTTGAATTCTTGTGCCAAAAACTGATTCTAACAGTTCGGGATGTAAGTGAGTGATATGCAATGGACTGAGGGAATTCAGAAGTGAAAATAAAATTCAGAATTACCGAATGGCAGCTGTCAAAGTTAAACAAACCGAAGGGAACACCAAATTCAGAATTGAGGTGTGCAGAAATTGCAAACTAAATTCAGGGGACAATTAAGCTCAAGAACTTACAAGCAAACTGATGTTGAATTAACCCAACTAATATAAGAAACCATTCAGAAATAAACTAATCTAGCTAATATGAAACTGCTAACCTAAGGATTTGATACGCAGAGTCAAAATGCAGGAAATGCTTGATACGCAAGCTTAACAAATTGGCACGCAAGAATTGGACAGAAATTAAGCTGAAATTTGAAGCTTTTGTGCACTAAACTCATTCACTAACTACTTTACTTACTGAATTGAATCTTAACTACTGCAAACACAATTCAAAACAGAAATTACAGCAACTAAATAGAAATCAGAAACAAAACAGTGCAGATTCGACAGAATACAAAAACTACAGCTAAAACAAGATTTAAACTAAGGAAAACTACTCCTCGATTCCTTCTCGAGCTCGAGATCTCCTTGGTCGTCAAGCAAGAGCTGGCTTTGAACCCCTAGGCTCAGCAAATCAGTGGGAAATCGTCTCTGAAGTCAACTCTGCTCAAATTTGCGCTTAGCTGGAATTTGCAATCCAATTCACTCTATCTCAACTAATGGAGCTGCGATGATGATTTGGGAAGCGTCTGAGCTTACCTGAGAACCCCTACAAGTGTCTCAGATGTTTGGAAATAGGTTGTAGATGAGGAACGAGTGACCGGACTGAAGAACTGCCGAAACCCTCAACAATCCCTGTTCCGGCGCAAATTGAGCTGAATTCTTCAAGGAGACTATCACCAAAGACTCAAATCTTGATCTAAGAATGGAATGGAGGTGGTCACGCCTTCTTGGAAGCAGAAATTGAAAATCGATGATGAAGAACAGGGAAGAAGATGAAGCACGGCGAAGACGCGACGAGGGTGAGCTGCGCAGAAATTTTCCTTAAGTAATTGGCATTGGACGGTCCAGATTGAATTGGATGAATCCAACGGCTGATCTTGCTCTGATTTGATCCAAATTTTGATGATGATGATCTGGGGTCAAGATCTGCATCATGGTAGCTCGGATCCTCCAGATGTGCAACGGATGGTCCAGATCACCCTAATCTTTGAATGGACGATCTAGAGCCCTCCGAGCTTGATCCAACGGTTGATTTAGCTCTGATTGGAATGAAACCTTCAGATCTTGATTAGGGTGCTTGATCAACCCTAGCCCTAGCTCGGATTGCTTCAGATGGTCCTGGATGGCTCAGATCTAGCCGCTCTTGAATCGGACGACCCAAATTTAATCATAATCTTGATAATTCGATCCGGGTCACTTCCGACTCAAGTTTGACCCAATATGCCCTAGATCCATGAACCTTTCATGCCTACAAAAATAGATAAAGAATTTAGTGGCCAATTAATCCAAATATGTGTAAATTTACAATTAAGTCCAAAATAAAGGCTAGTTCTAAAACCTAGGGCAATTTCACAATTAAGCACTAAAAACATAGGTCAAACATGGATTTTAGCAATTCAAATAATCAATAAAATGATACTTATCAACTCCCCACACTTGAGCTTGAGCGTCTCGCGAAAACACTAAGTAGGTATCCCCTAGATTTCTTAAGCATAATTAGAAGCAAATGAAAAGAAATTACCTAAGGTTGTCAATTCTCAAAAATCAAAGCTCTATGGATTAGTATCTTGTCCTTAAATCAATAACTTAGCCCTTTTCATCCATCATGATTCATTGAGATGAATTTAACTCACTAGCCTTTCAAGGAAACTTTGGTGGCTCTCTCCTTAAGTTCTAAGTTGATGATGGAAGTGGAGCTCACTCAAACACACATGCTTCTTGCACTACCATAGGCTTACTTATTATCTACTCTCCACCATTATTCATGATTAGGATCAACATCTACAAAAACAAATGCAAACAAATGAAAAAGGTAAAGAGTGGAATAAAAGTCAAGGAAATAGAAAATTGATGGAGTGGAAGACTTGATTGCCCAAAAATATTTCCAATGTTCTTTGCCCCATCTTTATAGTCCTTGTAATGAAATAAGAAGTGTGGTGAAGTCAGTCTTGAATAATGCTCTTAATTTGGATGAAGAAACCTTTATTGATCTCAATGTGCCAACTTCCACCTTTGTGTGCCAATTGCTTCCTTCTCTTCTTCTCTTTTTTTTCGAACTCTTCTCTCTCTTTTGTTTCTTTTTTTTTCTTTTTAGATCAGCTTTGTATCAGATTTTTTTATCAGCAAAACTTGAGACATTTCTACATTGTTTTCAGATTTTTCTACATTGGGATCAATTACTGAACTGCACTTCAGTTACAAAGTTGTACAGGTTGGTTTCAGATTTTCTGCATTTCCTTCTTCAGATTCTAACTCTACTGCTTCCATTTCTTTTTCCTGGTATTGCATTTGCTTCTCTACACTGATCAGCAATTGGATCCATATTTTCTTTCTGTTTCGAACAGCATGGGTTGCAATCAATACTTTTGGATGCATTGCCAAACTTTGTTACCTTGATTCATAGCCCTATAAACCAGATTTCAGTCCAAGTTGATACCAAACTTGTGCAGCAATTGCTTTCATGGAACACTACCAATTTCACAAATAATCCTTCAAGAGATTTAGAACTTTGCAGCTTACTCGCAGCTTGAAATTGAAGTATCTTAGCAGCTTGATACCTTACTGTTTTTGTTCAGTAGTCATACTTCAATTCAGATTTGATTATGTTCAACTACAATTCACCCTTCCAGCTGTGTATTCAGCTTCAATTCAGTGTCAATTCCAACTTCATCATACTTTTCTCTCTTCTTTTTTTTTTTAGATCTACCCAGCTGCAATTTAGAAATAACAATATCAATTCAGCTTGTCTCAATTCAGCCTAGAATTTCCACAGCCCAGCTTCCTCATTTTGGCTCAGATTTGTGTCATTTGCGTGCCATATCCTTTCTTCATTTCAGAATTTTCTTCATAAGTACTCCCTTTGATTTCGGCTCTGCCTCACTGCTTTTCCATTCAAGCTCACAGATTTTTCCATTGCTTCAGATTTCCCTGCACTTCCCTGCTCCAATCCAGAATTCAATTCAACTTCCATTCAAACTTCCTTTTTTTCTGTTCTTGATCTGAAAAATCCAAACAACCACATTTCTTTCTCCTTCGATCAGCAGTGGATATTCTTGATACAAATCTGATCAATTTAGGAACTTAGTTTCCTGCTTCATAGCCTAGAAAAACAACTTCAGCTTCATTCTTGATACAAACTGCACACAACTACTTCAGCTGCATTTTCAGCTCAACTCTTCAACTTTTCAGCCTTCAATTAGCCTTCCGTGAGCTTCAAGTGGACTGATCAACACAATTGGCACAAGAAGTGGCAACTCCAAGTAGCAGATTTTCTTCCTTTTTGCTGATTTTTGGCACAAATTTCTGCAAGTCTCAGATTTTCTGATTTTGGCATCTGATTTCATTTCAACTTTGAGTGCCGAATTCAACTTGAGGTTCAACTTCCTTGTATCTTCAAATGATGATCAAGAATCTTCAATTGTTTTCAATCCTTGCCCACTTCTTCCACTTGATCTTGATACAAAACTTAACTCACTTTGATCCTTGAAATTGCAGAAAATTTGTTTTTTTCTTTTAGATCCAAATGCTTCCTTGATACAAAATGTTTCCCAAAACACTAATCACTCCCCCACACTTAAATCTTTGTCCATCTCGGGCAAGTAGCATCAAGAAAACATCCCAAGCAAACAAATCCATAGAAAAATTGGGGTTAAGATTAGGAATAAGGAAAGACAAATTGAAAAGAGTATGTATCAAGTATGATCATTACTAAGAATAACATAGAAAAAGGGAAACAATATGATTAGTCTTCAGAGATGTGATCCAATCAACGAAATATGGTTTTGAAAGAACCTAAGCAAGTTCTAGAGTACAATAACATATGTGTATCACAAATATAAGGCTAATTCTCACTAGGCAAAAATATTTCATCTCAAATCCTCAATCAAGAATCTAAAATCAAGTAGTACTCAAGCATCCAAGATTTCATCCATTAGCTCAAACCCTAAGTTTTAACAACCAAATTTAATTTATTTTCAAAAGACTCTAAAATGACAATAAGTTAACCTAGAGGGATACATTTATTCCTAATCATGCAAGAAAAAGTGCTAAAACAAAAGACATGGTATTTACAATGATTTTATTCATGTCATGTTTCCTAAGAATTTATTATCTACTACTTACTTTAAAAAGAGAAATATTTATTCCTAGCAACATGAAAATGATATGTACAATAAATGGTAGAGAAAGTGAACTCCCCTTAAGTTGGGTAGATAGCTTCGTTCATATCCAACCCATCCACCTCTAGCTCCTTTAGCTCTTCAAAGTACCTTTTGAGCCGGTGGCCATTAACTTTCCAAATAAAACCGTTAGATGCATCTTGAATTTCCACAACACCATAGGGAAAAATATTGGTTACAATAAATGGACCATCCCACCTTGACCTTAATTTACCTTTTATCAATTTGAGCCTTGATTTGTATAATAACACCTTGTCACCCACTTTGAAATCTTTCTTCACAATGTGCTTGTCATGGAAGTTTTTGGTCTTCTCCTTATAAATCCTTGAATTTTCAAATGCTTCCAACCGAATTTCTTCAAGTTCTTGGAGTTGCAATTTTCTCTCTTCCCCCGCCTTGGTAGCATCGAAATTACAAGCTTTCACCGCCCAATATGCCTTGTGCTCTATTTCCACGGGGAGGTGACAAGCCTTACCATATACCAGGCGGTAGGGTGACATGTCAATCGGTGTCTTGTATGCTGTTCTGTAGGCCCAGAGTGCGTCATCTAGCCTCTTGCTCCAGTCTTTTCTAGTGGGCCCAACTGTCTTCTCTAGAATGGATTTTATCTTTCTGTTGGAAATCTCAGCCTGTCCATTTGTTTGGGGATGATAGGATGTAGAGATTTTATGTACCACCCCATATCTGCTAAGCATCGCCTTCATGTGTTTGTTGCAAAAATGAGATCCTTGGTCACTGATTATTGCTCTTGGAATTCCAAACCTGCAGAAAATGTGTGACCTAACAAAACTACAAACAACAGAAGAATCATCAGTCCTGGATGGAATGGCCTCCACCCATTTCGAAACATAATCCACAGCAAGTAAAATATACCGATAACCATAAGATGCAAGAAAAGGTCCCATAAAATCTATCCCCCAAACATCAAAAATCTCACAGTAAAGCATGGTGTTTTGGGGCATCTCATGTCTCGCTCCTATGTTCCCAGTTCGCTGACATCTATCACAATTTTTATAAAAAACATGTGAATCATGAAAAAGGGTGGGCCAGTATAATCCACACTCTAGTACTTTTTTGGCAGTCCTTTGGGGTCCAAAATGCCCCCCACAGGCTGATGAATGACAAAATGTCAGGACAGAAGAAAACTCATGATCGGGTATGCATCTCCTAATTATTTGATCATTACAAAATTTCCACAAATAAGGATCATCCCACACATAAAACTTTGCATCACTTTTTAATTTATCTTTTTGAGCCTTAGAAAATTGAGTGGGAAATACATGTGCAACAAGAAAGTTAACTAGGTCTGCATACCAAGGTGTCTCACTATGCACTGAAATCAAGTGCTCATCTCTGAAATCATCATCAATGGTGGTAGGAGATCCATCTCCTTCAAGCCTGCTCAAATGATCTACAACTAAGTTCTCTTTTCCACTTCTATCTCTGATCTCCAGGTCGAATTCTTGGAGTAGGAGCATCCATCTGATCAATCTGGGTTTTGTATCAGGCTTCTTCAACAAGTATTTGAGAGCTGCATAATCAAAAAAAAAAATCACATGTGAGCATAATAAGTAAGACCTGAATCTATCTAAAGCAAAAACAATTGCAAGAAGCTCCTTTTCAGTCGTGGTGTAGTTGGCTTGGGTGGCATCTAGGGTTTTGGAGGCGTAGTAAATGACATGTGGTGCTCCATCAACCCTCTGTGCTAAAACAGCTCCCAATGCAAAATTAAAAGCATCACACATTAATTCTAATGGTAGGGTCCAGTCAGGTGATGTAATAATAGGAGCTGAGGTAAGAGCCTCCCTGAGTCTATGAAAAGCTTCCTTGCATTTTTCATGAAAGTGAAACTCAACATCTTTCTGCAAAAGTCGTGTCAAGGGTCGAGCAATCAAGCTGAAGTCTCTAATAAATCTGCGGTAAAATCCTGCATGTCCAAGACCCACTTGAATTTCAAGTAACTTGTACATATATGTGTTTTCTTTTCATATTAGATCCATTATTATATCCTTAACCTTTAATATCATCAATATCAAGCTCACACCTTTACGACAACCTTGACCCACTTGAATTTCTTTTTTTTCCAACTCCCTATTGCACTTACAACTTTCGGCTGTCAAGTGTCCAATCAACTATGACCACTTGATTTCTCGATCAACCAACTCAATCAATCTTGGTCAACCTGAATTGAGGTCGATTGCACTGACAATCTTCCTTTCTAACAAACTCTCCTTCTACTTGACGGCACACTCTCATCAACAAACATATTAATCAAATATAGAAACTCAACTTGAGCTTGTTCACTTGGTCTGCTACACCCTAGTGAGCCGTATGTCTGATAGAAAATTAGACAACACCTCTTCTGTATGGCGGAGAATTTGAAAGATTTCTACAAGGTCAAGATGACAACCAATATAAACAACAACAATCACTGTATATATATAAATAAATTATAGCCCACACGGCTAGCAACCATGCAAAATAAATAATAGAGAAAACACATCTCCAAATAAAGCTAACTTGGCTTACCAGAAGTGCAAAACTCCGAATAAATCACAAGTCCAACGATATACATAGTCCACTGAAAGCAATACCAGTCTAATAAAGCAAATGCGAAGAAAAATAACTAAAATACTCGACACTGAGGGGCTGGCAGATGAATCCTCTCTTAGAACCAAGTAACGCAACTATCAAATACCTGAAACAAAAATAAACGCAAGTGATGGTGAGCCTGGGTGGACTCTACGGGTATAAAGATAGATAAATGCATGACATAAAAGGATACATCAAGTATGTAGAAACAATGGTATACAGTCTCCAAAACAGAGTAACATATGAACATGTATAACAAAATAAAAGTGCAAATAATAACTCATATATGTATGCCAATCAAGTGCAGCAATCGTTGCTCAAACAAATACAGTAAACAAAAGAAAATGTACGATGAAATAAATGCACATGTTGTAATGACATGTGTCACCCCTGACCCCAATCAAACCGTTATTACATCACATCTGTGAGGCTGAGTGGGTAGGATTGTGACAACTATACGTACTTCAACAACTACCACTACTATAGGTGGTTGAGTGGACAGGATATTGAGGAGCGATCTACTCCCAAACTCCAAGAAAAGGGGGAGCCGCCAACATCTCTACTATCCCTCATATACAATAGATAGGGTGTCAACTGTCTGCCTACAACTCCAACATCCACTGCCTATGAGTGGTCGGGTGTGGCACAACAGGATGGTTGCTCACATTCCAACAACTACCACTACCCCTAAGTGGTTGAGTGGGTAGAAACTATATGACTGACGATGGACTCAACCATAAGGGAGCCGATGATCGCTAGCATGCAACTATGCATATATAGTGCATGTTACTAATGTGTATAACCTCAACTAAGTCAACAACATAACCATGGAATAATCTTGCTACACATGTATCCAACCCATAACACGATCAATAAACATACAACTAATCTACTAAGTAGGGTATATCTAATGTTAACTAAACCCTAGATACATTTAATGATTGTTTCTAAGTGCTCGCGTATAAGCGATACTTTACAGATTAGGAAATCAATAGGCGAGACTGTCTAAACATGATTTTGATCAACTTAAATATCAAACAATGAAAGTATCAAGTAATGATATCAAATAGAATAGAGTCAAGATAAAACAGTCTACTCAGAAATAAAACAAGTAATGCATTTACGTACAATGTACTAATGACTACAACAAAAAAACCTTTAATGTAGACCGTTTCAAAATAGATCCCACGTCCAACATCGTATCAAATCAACATCCTATATAAACATGCAAAATTTAGCTATTCATATATCCAATAAGTAGCTAAATCAAATCCTAAACTAATTAAGTTACATCCCCTAATCACTTCGATCATTAACTAATCCCAATCAGCGACATCTAGCAATGTATCATTACTACCCAAGTAACAAGAAAGTCAAGATCCGACTTAACCTCCGTGACTATGACAATGTATGACCTTGTCCTTCTATACTCGATTTCTAGATTGACTAATGAGGAATAGACTGTATCATCCTCGAACAATCTTTGTGTTTCTTGATCCCCAAGTAGACTCACTCAAACAAATGAGCTCAATATCTCATATTGACTCATTTGAGCATGGACATGCGTTTTAACAGTCCTACTAGATCAAGGGGCCCACAGATATCACTCCCGTCATATGGGAGGGATAGATCCTATCTACATCACTCACATCCCTCCGCATAATTCATTATATACACAGTGATCGCCTTTATAGTCCACCCTGTTACGGGTGACGTTTGACAATACCAAAGTACATAACTCCTTATGTAGGGAACCGTAGTGACTTCAGGTCTAAGGACTATTCATACTAATAGTCATATGAGAAAATTTATGACACTCATATGACAATCTATGAAACTTTCTCATGGCGGGTCAATTCAGTACACATTCTCTAATAGATACCCATGTGTCAACTTGATATCACATATCCATGACATGTGAGCTCAAGTCATCAATTGACCGACATGCTAATCTCCATGCATTAATATTATCCTTGAATATTAATGTTTGACTAGGAATGATTTAGTGTAGTATTCTCTACATTATCTCACTATCGATTCAACCAATCGATATGATGTAGATAAGAACTTACTATCCAAGGACATTATTATACTTAGTTATTTGGCACAAGTATAAAGTAAATATAATAACCAAATATGTCTTTATTAATGATAAAATATGATACAAAAAGTCCCTAGTTAATCATCACATAATTGGCTCTAGGGCTCCTACTGCCCCTAGGGTCGATGCTTGCTAAAAAATCAGGCAGCAACTCCTCTGTATGGCAGACAATATGAAGCTTGTCTATATCCATCTCAACATATATATATGGCACAACCTCACACGACTAGCAATCACACAATCATAACAGTAAATAAAATAATAAAACATCACAATCATGTAGTTAATAATAATATAATAAATACTAAGCATAATAAACTCTATAGAATAAATGCAATAAATTGAAAGTCCAACAGAAATAAATACAAGTCCACTAAGGAACCATAAATAAAAAATAGGTCCAATAAAAAAATTAATAAAAAATAACAATAACTCTAAATGAAATACATGATACTAAGGGACTGACAGTTTGATACTCTTCTGGCAGTACGAGTTGCAACTATTAACTACTTGAAACAAAACTGAAACAAAATGGTGGTGAGTCTGAGCGAATTCTGAGCAGATTCTACAGGTAAAATAGATAGACAAATGCATGGTATAAACATGATAATCAAAGAAATAGAAGCAACGGTATATAGTCACTGAAATATAGAGCATAAATCAAATGCATAACCATATGAATAGACATATTTAAAATCAATATAACAAGTAGGGCATGATCAGAAAATCCCCATAATATATCAGTAAGCTACTCGTACTACTGAGCAGATCTAGATCATATAACAAATGTAAATCATAATCCATATATGTATGTCAATCAAATGCGATAATCATAACTCAACCAAATGCAAGATACATCGTATGTAAATGATGCTCATGTGTCACCCCTAGACAACAGTCGCACGACCATCGCATCATTTTGTTGGATCGTTTAGAATCGATAGAGGGGGTGAATATCAATAAAAATCTTTCGGATAAAAAAGAGTGCTTACGCAGCGGAAAAATTCAAATCAATTCTAACACTTTGATTTTTACTTGGTTCGGAGTCTAGATCGGCTCCTACTCCAAGGCTCACGGTCCATGACCGTTTACGATGGGCAATTCTATATTGTGCAAATATTAAATAGTTGAGTTCAAATATAGAATTTAAATACAACAATTAAATAATAATTATACCGACGACCGGAGTAGATTTGTAGATCGGAGCCGCGGGTCGTCGTTGGCGCTTGAAACTTGAGCACGGAGTGTTTGAAGCAGAGTGCTTGAAAGAATTCATTGGAAGCAATTGTGTCTGGAAGCACGGGGTGAACCCCTTTATATACTCAGTTCTAATAGATCGTTTCTGGTACACTAGAGGGGGGTGAATAGCGTTTCTTCGAAATCTTCTTCCTACGTTGTTAGTTGCGCAAGTGGAAATACAATAAAATAATAAACTAACAACGAAAAGCAACGCTAACAAACCAGATTTTCTTGGTATCCACCCTAGACGGGTGACTAATCCAAGAATCCGTCTGTGGATCACTGATAAGTTTCATTTTGTTGATTATTTAAGGTTCTATGATCTACTTTTGACTCATGTTTTACTTGCTTAATGGTGGATTTACCCTAGGTTCTAGGATTTATATTCTTTTTGGACATAATTGTAAATTTTTATATATTTGAATTGTTTTGTCACTAAATTATTGATCTACATTTGTAGGCTTGGAAGAATCATGGACCTAGATCATGTTGGGTCAAAGTTGAGTCAAAAGTGGACTAGATCAAGTGATTAAGCGTTGACTAATTTGGACCGTCCGATGCAAAAACGGTGAGATCTAGGCCATCTGAGAACTTCTGATCAATCCGAGCTGGGATTAAGGTTAATCGAGTGATCAGAGCAGGATCTGAGAATTTCATCCAAATCCAAGGATCAAGCTCAGAGGACTCTAGACCGTCCATTCAAAGATCAAGGAGATCCCAATCATCCGCTACAAATCTGAAAGATCCGAGCTACCCCGAGGCAGATCCTGACCCTTGATCAAGATCTGGGAAGTTTGAGTCAAATCGGACGAAGATCAACCGTTGGATGGAAGTGAAATGATCTCATCCGTTCATTGGTTAACTACTTAAACAACCTCCTCTGCTTCGGATCAGTGTTGCATCTTCGCCAATTCCAGTAGAGTTCTTCGTGCGTTTCATCACTAGTTCTTCTATTTCTTTGGCGATTTTTCCATTTGAAGGCGTCGTCATCTCGATCACAACCTTGGAACACGATCTGGATCGTTGGGAGAAGGTTTCCATTGAAGTTCTAGCTCGGATTCTCACCGGGGCAGAGTGGATTGAGGGTTTCATCCATTTCTGTGATCTGATCAACTAAATCGCGATCGCGTGCCATTCTTTTCAATCAGAGCTGTCTGAAGGGTCTTCTGATGGTTTCTGATCAACACCAAATCTCCATAGCAATTCTACCTCGCGAGATCTAGAAGATCGGATTGGAATTCTCCAGCCGATTGAAATCTGTGAGCATATCTGAAATTGGAGCTATTTTCCCATTGATTTGCGAGTTGAAGGGGTTCTTGGCTTGCTCTTGTGTGACGGCAAGGAGGTCTTGAGACGAGGGAATGATCAAGGCTTAGTATTTTAATGCAATTCCTTTTCGTTTAGCTGTAATTTCAACTCTGCAGTCTGTTTTGTTTCTTAATCTTGTATCAGTTGCTTAAGTTTCAGTTTTCGAATTGTTTTCTACTCTAGTTAGTGTTTAAATTCTGCAAGTAGTTAGTTAGATTGCATGTTAGTGAACTCTTAGATTTAATTTCAGTTTATTTCCTATTTTGTTCTTGCGTATCAGTTTATTGTTTTGTTTTTCTTGCGTATCAGTTTAAATTTTAGCAAGTTTCAGTTTAGTTTTTCTTCATCTTTTCTGCAAATTAGGGTGATGAATTTGATGTCAGTCTATTATGTTTATAGCTGCATTTGAGTTGTGGCTAAGCCTTTGCCTTTGGTTCTTGCATTTTAGTGTTTGTTCTGCACATCCTTTGTTTCTGAAATCAGTAATCCCTGCGTATCATTTTTTTCTGCAATTCAGTTCATTTTCTGCCATTCTCAGTTTGTAGTGCCGAAGTTTGTATCAGTGAAGCTTCGGAAATGGAATTCCATTACATTTGAAATCAGTGCTTGTTTGACTTTGCATCTAAGTGGAGTTTTAACTGCCATTTCTGCACTTAGTTCAGCTATGATTTTTGCACTTCATATTTGCACTTCGTTTAGCTATTATTGCTGCAATTAGTTCAGCTGTTGTGTATCAGTCACCCATGAGTATCCACTTCATCTCTGCACATTAGTTTAAGTTTTGAAATCTGGTTTCATTCGAGTTTGTTTTTGTAACACCCAATAATTTTCTGGTATTATTAGGGATTTTTAGGAATTTTTCTAGCATTTTTCGGAATATTATAGCATTTTTTCGGAATGAAATTAGAAAAAAAAATTATTGAAGGGCAGCAGGGGTTCGAACTCATGACCACAAGAGGAGCAAACCCTTAAGGGCGCGCAGCTGACCGGACGGGCTAGGGTATCAAGCACAGAAAAAGGTGGAGAGAAATAATGTTATAGGATAGTTAGGCCGTTTCATGAAGAGGTATTAAAACTTCCACTTAAGTTGGGTTAAGACCCCATTAGGGTTTCGGGAGGCCGCGCGAGCAGAGGAAAGGGGCTGCGAAAATGGGGAGAAAGGGGGAGTTTTCTTCTTCCTTCTTCTTCCTCTTGAAGTAGAAAGCCTAGGGCTTCTTCCCTAGGGCTAAGGAGTGGAGATTTCTTGCAAAGGAAGAGGAAAAGAGCCCTACACTAGGAATTTCGAGATACTTAGTGAGTTTTCTTCAAGAAAAGGGTATGTAAATCACTCACCTGCAATAGAAGTAGTTTCGCCATGTATTTCTCGTTGTAGAACCATGTTTGTGATCTAAATGCATGCTTTAAGATTATGGTTTTCTTATTTGGGTGTTTTAAATTCCTAAAGAATACATGTTTTATCATAGAATATGAATTGGAGTATGTTTTAATGTATGTGACCTAAGTATGACAAGAGTAAGTTCTTGAAAAGTCCCAAAAATGAGTTTTGGGGTTAAGGGCACGCAAGGTGCTCGATGAAAGTTCCAAGTAAGAAAAGGTAAAGGTTTATAGTGCAAGATTTATGAAAAAGAAAGTTAGCTTGATAAATACAAGCATTATGAGTAAGAAAGTATTTTACTTTTGTAAAGTGACATGTACCGGGCAAAAGAGAGGCCCACAGAAAGTTAGAAAGAAGCTCTAATAGGGTGCGGTGGCTAGCTACCCCGAAACCTATTAGGGATGCGCGCATTGGTACACTGATACCAGGTACATTGTCAAGGCCTGAGAAAGTTGATTATTATTTTGAAGTATATAAGCATATGTAAGTGTTTCAATTTCCTTAAGTGTATGTTTTGTTGTGTATGATAACATGGTTATGTTACAAGCATGTTAAAGAGAAAGAGCAAAGAAGTTAGTGTTTGAAAGTGTGGAAATGCATCATTAGTAAGTTTGCAAAAGAAATCATGAGCATGTTAAGTTTGCAAGTGTTTTGATGCTAGTAAATGTTTTTTAAGCATGATTGAGCATGATAAGTGTATGAAAGTTCTCATGTGTAAGTATTTCAAAGTGCATGTGTTTTGAAGCAAGCATTATTTGAAAAGAGCATGTTTATCCCTTATCGTTGGATTTGTGAGTTAGGATTTACTTACTAAGCATTTTGCTTATTAGTTGCATTTCCTTCTATTGCAGACAAAGGTAAAGAAAAAGCATAAGTAAAGGAGGCGAAGGGACTTGCATTGATGTTCAGTGGCGGCGGAACCGTGGAAGAGATCATTGGGCTAAGTCTTGTAGAACATGTGTTTTGGTGTTTCGAAGTGGTAGGATGAATGACTTTGTTTAAACCTTGCATAGATACAAAATTTGGTACAAACTCTAGTCTAAGGTTCACATAGATTTTGATAGCTTATTTACTTCCGCAAAAGTCCTAATTTCAAGTTTATGAAGTTGTTTTGATTGGCTAAAATGTTTAGAAAACTAGTATAGAGTATAGAAATGGTGTTATGTCCTTGTATGGCTTGAAAGTATATGTCTTGTGGATGGATGGAGATGAGTTTCAGGTCTGAAATGCAGGTTTTCAGGCGTGCCAGTCGACTGGTACAGGACCAGTCGACTGCCCTATCGAACAGTAGCTTCTGTTCGATGCACCAGTTGACTGCCAAGAGGCCAAACGACTGGTGCCGCGCCCAGAAACTTGCTGTGGCCGATACCAGTCGACTGGCTATATAGCAGTCGACTGGTAGCATTAAAGAGAAGTTGTGTAGAGCAGCTGGTTAATGCTTTAGTGTTACAACTAAGAGGTCTAGGGGTCAAATCCTGGCAAAGCAAATAAAATGAAAGTTGTTTTGTTTTTTTTTGAAAAAAAAAAGAAGGAAGAAAAAAAAATAAATAAAGCAAGTTAAGGGAAGTCAAGTAGTAGTAACTTAAAGTTAAGTAAGTAACGAAAGGTGGGTCGTCACAATTTTCGCATTCAATTGCTGCTGAAATTTTATTTCTGCATTCAGTTTGTTTAGGCATTCATTTCCGTTAAATTCGTTTGCTTCATTTCAGTTACTTTACTTGACTATTCATCCAATTTGTTCAGCATTTCAGATTCATTTCTGCAAATCCAATTACAGTTTCTGCTGTTTGAATTGCTTGAGAAGTCTGCATTCTTTGTTATTTCTCATCCATTTGCTTCACATAAATTGCATCACATCAATTTACATATTTGCATTTAGTTAAGCTTTTGGCACATTCAGTTTATTTCATTTCCGCAAGGTGTATCAAGTGAACACTCATTCTTGATTATTGGATGGCTTGTTTGGCACTTGGTTCTTTTTAGTTTCAATTCGGCTGAAGTTCAATACAAATTGTCGAGTACTCTTGCATGTGAATTCAGTGTTATTCATCAAAGTTGTCTAATTTGCATTGGTTTGATTAAGCTCATAATTGGTTAAATCCTTAAGTGTCATTACCTAGTTTAAGTTGCTTAGTGAATTTCCTTTTCTTTTCCTTGCGATTTCATTTCTGAATTGCACCCCAAACCCAAATCATATTTGAAACCCAAAAATATCAACGACACATAAACTCGAGCTCGAATCAAACACCCTCAACTAGTCCTAGGAAAAATACGGACTGTGGCCCCTTTACTACGCTTTTATTCTTTGATTGCAAAAAGGGTTTCCAGCTTATAAATATCTAAATTTGAGACCCACATTTGTGACACCTAGTTTGGGTCCATCAATCACTCCCCGGATAACCTCCGACTAGTTCTTGTCGCTCCTTGTGGGTGGAGAAACCTCACCTACAACACCTTGACACGATCTGAACTTAATAGACTACTAACAAGCCTTAACCAAGCTTGTTTTGTCAAGAATCTCAGCCACCACGAAGTCCTTTTTAAATAGGACATGGGCTGAAACCCTCGCCACCAGTCGACTGCTCCCAGGGCAATCGACTGCCCCACTCAGAATTCGACCGTTGACACTACAACGTTTGGATACTGCCAGCTCACCAGCTGCTACCAGTCGACAGCTCCCAGGGCAGTCGACTGGTCCCTTACTAAGCCCTCCCCGAGTACATTTCACTCTGCACTCGAACCCTCCTAGCTTAGTTCCCGAGTACAATCACACAGCACTCGTACCCTCACGACTCAACTGACTCCTCATCCGCAGCCTCGACTATTGCCTTCGCGCCCTCTTCATCTTCGGCTCCCGTACCTCGGATGCACGCAAGCCTCCAGCTTGCCTCCATGTCATCCTTCACGCATGCCTTGAAGTCCGCGCCCATCAGCTCATCGTCCCTGCTCTCCAAGGTCCCTCGGGTGCACACAAGCCTCTAGCTTGTCTCCATGTCACCCTTCACCGTACCGAGGTCGTCCAGTCAAGTCCATATGTGTAACCTGTACAACCTGCACACTCCACATACACATATATGAATACAAGGGTAAACCTAACTTAAATCCTTTGCCCAAACATCATAACACTTGATCACTCCGCACCACAGATTGCCTCAACAATCTCCCCATTTTTTATGTTTGGCAATACGTTTAAGTTAGGGAAACAAAATAGTAGTCAATAGCAAAAACCATGCTAAAACAAACAACTGGACTTACGTTGCCAAGACTCCATCTTGGACTTACACTGCCAATGCATATGCAATGCATGCATGGATCCTATCCCAAGGCATCCCACACCTAACCCTCCAAGTTAGAACTTTCACACACCTAACTTCCCAAGTTAGGAATTTCCACACCTAACTTCCCAAAGCTAGGAATTTCTACACCAAACTGGTTTTTTTTAAAGCTTCTCCCAAGCTCCCCCTACATTGGACTTACAAAGGCATTTTAAGAACCTCTCCTAAGTTCCCCTTATGCCAAGAATGGAGCAACCATCCTCCCCCTTTTTCTTAGCTCCCCCTAAACCTAGGGATTCTAGCAACGGAGTGTTTGGTTTCCCAACTTAAACCCAATACTTCTCCCCCATTGCCTAACATCAAAAAGAACCCAACAATATCCCAATTATTGGGTTTTTTAATTCCCAATGATCCTAAACATAGTGTAGTAGACCCCCATACACTTGTTTCTCATCATTTGGACACATGTCAGCTACTGGATACCCACACCAGCCCTGACCAGTCGACTGCCCCCCAGGGCAGTCGACTGATACTATGAATATCTGACTTTTCTGGCTAAATTCAGAATTACGCCAGAAATTCCACAAATCTTCAAAAATTCTCAAATTTTGTGGAGAACTTTATGGTACCCATACATATGGGAAAAGTACATTCCATAATGTATCTAACACCATTCCCAAGTTTGTCACAAAACCCAAAAATTTCCTATGAAAATTAAGGAAAACAAGGAGGCAACCTCCCCCTTAACCTATGCCTTCTTCCAATTTTCAATTTACCTAGGTGAAGTTCTACCCAACTTAACACCATAAACTCAAGTTAAGTTCTACCCAACCTAACTTCCAACTTCTTCCCCCTTTGACACTATCAAAGGATTGCCCCAAGCAACCTTTCCCTTAGTGCCTAAAAGAACTCAACAAAACCCAACAAAAACCTTCTAAAGATTTGCAAGCACACTTGCTAGAATATACCCTATCCTAGAAAAATATGATTCCATGAAAATATCAAGTGTGCTTAACTTTGGTACAACTTCGAATTTCCTAAAAGGTTTGGCATTTGGTATCAAATTTCAACTCCATCTGGAATTCCATGTGTTTGCTAAGGTTTGTCATTATAATTTGACACATGGAATTGTCCTCAATTTTCTTCCTTTTTATTTCTTAATCCTAGATTCATATGGGCTTCTCAATTTTTCTTGAATTCATCAATACTTCAATATCATCCAATGAATTTTAAACACTCATTAATCCTTATAATATCAACCCATGACATAGAATCTCATAAGGCAATATGACTCTTTCCTATGTTTCCAATTTTGCAATTTCTTATCACCTAATAGGCTCTTTTGCATACTCTCACTGATCAGTCAACTGCCCATATGACAGTCGACTCCCAAATCAAACAGAGAGTTTCTGGGCTGAGACTAGTCGACTGCCCTTGGGACAGTCGACTGATACCTGAATTTCAAGTTTTCAGCCCAATTTCAGAAATGCCTAAATAATTCTACAAATCTCCGAAAAATCTGAAATTTTGTAGGGAGATTTGTGAAACCTATATCTACTTGGGAAAATTATGTTTCCAAATAAATGTACTCCAAATCCCAAGATTGGTAAAAAATCCAAAACTTTCTAAATTGTATCAATTAGACTTCTCCCAAAAGTACTAATTTTGACTTCTTCTCAATGTATCTTCCAATGCTTGATCATAGTTCATTTCTATTACTGACTTATATTGTACTTACCCATTAAACCTTAATTTTATTGAATATAACCCTATTTCCATCTTTTTTTCTCTAAATTCCCTTTTAATCTGCCAAAACCTAGGATTAAGACTTACCCAAGTCTTCCAACCATTTTTGGCGCATTCTATCTAATTTCCTAAAGAACCCATCTCTTGAGATACATTTACCATGGATCCCAAAGACTCCTAGAGCTCCCCCTTGAGCTCTTAGCCTTAGCCACCTCCCTAGGTGACTCAATCCATACTAGGCCATACCGGTGAGCCTCCGGTGACTCTTGGTCCACAAATTTAACCCTCTTAACCTTAGACACTTTGTCTTTGGTCAAGTCCTTCTCTTTACCTCCAAATGGCACCCCCTTTACATCCTTGGACTTCTCCTTCTTGCCATGATCATATGCCTTCCCAGCATATTTCTTCTTATTGGCCTTGGAGGTCATAGACTGGTATCCCAAACCCGTATTGGTGCAAGTTGCATCAATGATGTTCTCCTCTAAGTGTTTTAATATTTGACAATACACTTAAGTCAGTGATACATAGAACAAGGGAGGGTGAGCAAAAGAGGAGTAACCAAAGTGGAAGAGAAGTCCTAGTTAACCTAGGCACTAGGACCTGCTCGGATGGTGGGCACGAAGTCCTGGTCGAGGACTGGGCACTAAATCATGGCAAAAGGCTGGGCACCGAAGACCTGCTCGGAAGGTGGGCACTAAGTCCTGGTCGAGGACTGAGCAAGAAGACCTGGCCGAGGGTCGGGCACCGAAGACCTGGTTCGGGGAATTGGGCAAGAAGACCTGGCCGAGGGTTGGGCACCGAAGTCCTGGACTTAGGGTTTGGGCACGAAGTCTTGGTCCGAGGGAATGAGTAACTTAGCTGAGTGATGACTAAGGACAGAAGTAGAGACGGGTCAGGGTTCGGGCGTCTCGAGGTCCGAAAGAATCGGAAGCTAAGCAAAAGTCCACCCGAAGGACTGGGTGGCAACCGTCTCCTGAGAGGAGTAGGTGAAAGGCGCACGTTCTTGGGGGTGGGAACTTACGTCGATTCGACCTAGGGTTTCGAGCAAATTCAAAGTCAGAACCAAGTCCTTAAGCTTAAGAATGGATGTATATGTGCTTTGTGTTTGTATATCTTGTAGGTACCAAGATTGGAAGATAAAGCAAGAAGAAACTAGGTTGGAGGCTTTGAAGCCAGGCGCCCCCATCAGTGGGGGTGCCCCCATGCATCCAGGGCGCCCCCAATGAAGGGGGCACCCAAGCTAAAGAAGAAAAAAAGCAGTCTCGTGTGGTAAACAGAATAGGCTTCAAGCAAGGCGCCCGGGATGTTGGGGGCGCCCAAGTTGAAAGCTGTATTTGTAGTTTCGAGTTCGAAACGCAGATAAACCTTCACGCGGGTGCCTGGGAAGTCCGGGGCACCCTGGTCAAAGGTTTTATCAGCTCAGCGAGGTCGGCATGGGGATAAGGATTGACCAAGTTTTTAGGGGCGCCCCCGACGTCCAGGGCGCCCGTATGAAGCCTATATAAGGGGCTTCGACCCCTCTGCTTCAAATACGACTGCTGTGAGTGATTCTGAGCATTCTGACCTACAACAACGTGCTAGAAATGAGGTTCTATGAGCAAGAGGCTCTAGGAGGATGTGTGCGACACTTCGGAGGTCCAGATTGGCCGAGCATCTAATTTTGTTTTGTTCGATTTGCTGTTATTTAATTCTGCACTTAAGTATCAATATTCTTGCATGTAATTATCTACTGTAAGACGGGTTTTCTCCGCCTCTGGAAATTCTAGAAAGGAGACCAATAGTGGACTCATGCCGAGTACATAGGCCTTGGACGTACTGACCCAGGGGGGTTGGGAACCAAGTAAATAAATCCCGCGTGTCTGCTGTATTGTTTTTCTTTTTCTGTTTTACTTTTCGACTGTGCTACTAACTCTGATCTTAGAACGTTCGAAAGATTTACAAAGTTTGTCGAAAGATTTTCACGGTCGATATTCACCCCCCCTCTATCGACGACACCGATCCTACAATTGGTATCAAAGCAAGGCCGCTCTTCACCGGACTAACCGCCGACTGAGCAACGACGCCAGGATTTGAGGGGGATCCCAAGGGTGAGTCATGTATATTTTAATTACAATGTCTATTTTTAAATTTCAAATTACGTGTTTTAAGTGCAGGGAGAGAGGGCACTATAAAAATCAGAGCCCTACTCGTAAGATTCGATCTTCACCACCGGTGGCAAAGGAGGCACTAGCGCTAGGAAGCCGGAGGGACAAAAGTCACGTACAATGCTTCAAGTGTGAAAAATACGGACACTATAAGAACAAGTGTCCGACAAAGGTACGTAAGATTTATGTTCCAAAAATTTTACAAATTCCTGCACTGTCTTTTGATAATTTAGTTAACTTTTCTGATAAATTAGATTTACTGCATAGTAAAATTAATATTTTGCATGTCAAATTAGAAAATGCAGACATGACTAAAATATCAGAAATTAATTACTTAATTCAGAACATCAATTCAGTAATTTCTAAAATAAATTATCATAACTTTAATTCTAATTCTGATAATTTTAACTCAGATAAATTTAATCCTAAGGATAAATCTGAATTCAAAAATCTTGAGAATAATTTTGAATTCAAATTTGAAAAATGTGTAGATAATTATGAATTTAAATTTGAAAATCCGTTGTATAACTCGGAATTCAAATTTGAACATCTTAAGAATAATTCTAAAGATAACTCTGAAGTTAGTAAAGATAATTCTGGAGATAATCCTGAAATCATTTTTGAGGATAAAAATGATTTATTAAAAATCTTATGGATAATGAGGATAATTCTGAGGATGATTCTTAGACAATAATTTAATTATCCTCTTAGATAATCCTGAAAAGTTAACTAGTGGCTCATTTTACTCCACCGACTTTGAGGATATTCAAAGATCTAATCTTGAGGAGGAGATGGAATTTTCTAAGATTAGGGCCATAGTCAATAAAAATTACCAAGGTTCAAATAAATCCAAATTGTTAGAAAAATTTGAAAAGATAGATAAAGATGAACAAGAAATTTATGAAATAATTAAAATGATGAACTTAAACCCACAACTATTAATTAATCATTTCAACCTTAATTATTCAACCCTTAATTTATTCAAATCCTAATTAATTCAAATAAACTTAATTAATTCAAATCAACTCTAATAAACTTAATTAATTCTAATTAATTCATCAAAATCAATTAATAATTCACATTAATTCATCTAAATCAATTAATAATTTAAATTAATTCATCTAAATTAATTCAAATAAATCAATTAACTTATAAATAATTCAAATTAATTCAAATAAATCAATTAACTCTTAAATAATTCAAATAAATTCAAATAAATCAATTAAATTCAATTAAATCAATTAAACTAAATTAAATTCAAAATAAATAAAATTTAAATTAAATTAAATTCAAATTAAATTAAATTCAAAATAAATTAAATTTAAATTAAATTAAATTCAAATTAAATTAAATTCAAATTAAATTAAATTCAAATTAAATTAAATTAAAATTCAAAATAAATTAAATTCAAATTAAATTAAATTAAAATTAAATTAAATTCAAATTAATTTTTTATTAAATTTAATTAAATTAATTCAAATTAAAACCTAATTAAATTAATTTAAATTAAATTCAAATTAAATTCAAATTAAATTAAATTCAAATTCAATTAATATCAAATTAAATTAAATTCAAATTAAATTAAATTCAAATTCAAATTCAATTAAATTCAAATTAAATTAAATTAAATTAAATTAAATTCACATTAAATTCAAATTAAATGAAATTCAAATTAAATTAAATTAAACTCAAATTAAATTCAAATCTTAATTAAATACAAATTAAATTAAATTCAAATTAAATTCAAATCTTAATTATATTAAATTCAAAATAAATTCTAATTAAATTAAACTCAAATTAAATTCAAATCTTAGTTAATTCAAATTCAATTAATTAACATCAATAAATTCTTAATTAATTAGTCCTTAATCAATATATTCTCCAATTAATCTTTAAATAAAATTAAACTTGAACTAAAATAAAATTTTACCCAAACTATAACAATTAAAATTAATAACACTAAATATGTCAAAGTGGGTTGACATATTCACGGTTCACACGACATGTATCAAATCAAGAATTTGATACATCTTTAGATACGTAATTAAAATGCTTTGGACTTGTTTGAATCATGCATAATTGCCATGTCATGCATTTGCTATTTCTTTTAAATATATGACATGTCATTCATATTTAAATTTTATGCATAATTTAGAGCGGCTATAGGAAAAAGAATAATTGAAACTTGATCAACCTAGTATTAGGTGGAGGTGAGATGATAGTACGTTAGGGAAGCCTTTTTGGTGGAACTAGCCGAAGCTACCGATCCAAAACCTAAACTAGTTAGACCAAAATCTTTCAAAAAGTAACTTGAAGATGAATTTTCAATAAAAGGCTTTGTCAAGGAAAGGGTTAATGATCCAATAAGGCTACGACCAAAGAAGGCCTAGTGCCTCGCCAAGACCTGGAAGCCAATTACTGAAAATCAAATTCACTATACTATTGCTAGATTTGCATCTAACACAAGCTTCAATTAAAATCTTAGATTTATTAATAAAATTAAGTAAAATGATTCAAGCATTTCACAATACACTCATAAGGCAACCATACTTGTTGTATTGAGATATCTAGAATGGGTGAGTTGTTAAGAATTAATAAATTGATAAGTATGTTTCAAAATTGTTTTTCAAAATTGCTTGAATATTTTTCTAAAAATATATTTTCAAAATAGTGCTTCAATATAATAATGTTTGTATGTATTTCATACTTGTTTGATTGCCAATACAGTATATGTTTTCAAAAATTATATCCTTTTGAAAATTGTTTGACTCACACAATTAGACACAAGCCTCTTAGGACAACACTAAAGTTGCTTAAGGCACTTAGATAGAGTCAAACGATGATGGGTACAGGGGGAGTGTTTTCACTCTTTTAATTTTTTTTTAAAAAAGGGACTTTTCAAAAACTGTGCCTTAATTTCTATCACATATGTTTTCAAAAAGGACTTATACTTTAAAAATTATCTTCTTTCCAAATTGTGGTTTCAAAATCTATCTTCTTGAAAATTGGTGTTCATTTGATTTACATAAACCCTAAAGACACAGAGGAAGGTCCACATTATGATCTAAAAAGGATTCCTAGGATGTGTCAGATTTAGGGGGAGTCTGAGTCAAACTTCTAACAAGTTTTAAATTATTTATGTCAAAAATTATTAGATTATTCTTTCGATCTGAATCAAACCTTAAGACTTAGAGGAAGAGTACTTGTGGTCAAAAAGCTTCCCAGGACCGAGTCATGTTTAGGGGAGGTCAAATTTAAAAAAATTATTTAATAACATGTTTTCATATCTTCAAAATCTTGCTAAAAATCTAAGTCTTTCAAAATATTATTATTCTATTTGTTAGAATTTGTGTGACTTATGAAATTATTTTTGAAATAATATTTACATGGGTTGGAGAATTTCCAGGACACTTAGGAAATATCCATGTAGTCAACAAGGTTTCCTAGGATAGTGTCAGACTGGAAGATAAACCAAGTCAAGTAAAATATTGGGTCTTTAAAAGTTCACACATTTTTCAAAATGTACTAGCATATATTTTCATAAGTACTATCATTTTTTTAGCAAAATTCTCTTTTTAAATAATAAATAATAATATTTACTTAAGTTTGAAGAATTTTCAGGACACTTAGGAAAATGTCCTTGTAGTTAATAAGGTTTCCTAGGATTGTATCAGACTAGAAAAGAAACCTAGTCAAGTAAAATATTATGTTTTCAAAGTCTAATATTTTTCAAAAGTACTTAATTTTTCGAAAAATCCAATATTTTTTCAAAAGTACTTAATTCTATAAAAAAATTTAATGTATTTTTCAAAAGTATTTAATTTTTCAAAAAAATAAATACATCGTTCAAAGGTACTTATATTTTTCAAAAATTACTTAATCATTCAAAAGTACTTGTATTTCTTAAAGATCATAATAATTTTCAAAGTACTTGTACTTTTCAAAACGCATAGCATTTTTCAAAATTATGCATTTTTTCAAAAAAATGCTATATATCATTCAAAATACAATGCTTCCAAAAATTTGCACTAGGTATTTTCAAAAAGAACCAAAGGTTTTCATTGTTGGTGCAAGTATTTTTTTTTTTTTTGATGTATGACAAAGGGGGAGAGGTGTGCTTAAGTTAGAAAAAAAATTTCGGTGTGCTTAAGTTAGAAATTTTTTTTCTCCCAAAGATCAAAAATGTAGTTTCAAAACTTATATCATTTTTTATCCCAAGAATTGTAAGTTAGCCCTTTCAACCAATCTAACTTAAGATATTGTCAAACATCAAAAAGGGGGAGATTGTTGGTGCAAGTTACATCAATGATGTTCTCCTCTAAGTGTTTTAATGTTTGACAATACACTTAAGTCAGTGATACATAGAACAAGGGAGGGTGAGCAAAAGAGGAGTAATCAAAGTGGAAGAGAAGTCCTAGTTAACCTAGGTACTAAGACCTGCTCGGAAGGTGGGCACGAAGTCTTGGTCGAGGACTGGGCACTAAGTCCTGGCAAAAGGCTGGGCACTGAAGACCTGCTCGGAAGGTGGGCACTAAGTCCTAGTCGAGGACTGGGCAAGAAGACCTGGCCGAGGGTTGGGCACCGAAGTCCTGGACTTAGGGTTTGGGCACGAAGTCTTGGTCCGAGGGACTGAGCAACTTAGCTGAGTGATGACTAAGGACAGAAGTAGAGACGGGTCAGGGTTCAGGCGTATCGAGGTCTGGAAGTATCGGAAGCTAAGCAAAAGTCCACCCGAAGGACTGGGTGGCAACCGTCTCCTGAGAGGAGTAGGTGAAAGGCGCGTTCTCGGGGGTGGGAACTTGCGTTGGTTTGACCTAGGGTTTCGTGCAAATTTGAAGTCAGAACCAAGTCCTTAAGCTTAAGAATGGATGTATATGTGCTTTGTGTTTGTATATCTTGCAGGTACCAAGATTGGAAGACAAAGCAAGAAGAAACTAGGCTAGAGGCTTTGAAGACAGGTGCCCCCAGCCCCCCCCCCCCCCCCAATGCATCCAGGGCGCCCCCAATGAATGGGGTACCCAAGCTAATGAAGAAAAAAAAGCAGTCTTGTGTGGTAAGTAGAATAGGCTTCAAGCAGGGCGCCCGGGATGTTGGGGCGCCCAAGTTGAAAGCTGTATTTGCAGTTTCGAGTTCGAAATGCAGATAAACCTTCACGCGGGCACTCGGGAGGTTCGGGGCACTCTGGTCAAAGGTTTTATCAGCTGCGGCGAGGTCGGCGCGGGGATAAGGTTTGACCAAGTTTTTAGGAGCGCCCTCGACGTCCAGGGCGCCCGTATGAAGCCTATATAAGGGGCTTCAACCCCTCTGCTTCAAATACAACCGCTGTGAGTGATTCCGAGAATTCTGACCGACAACAACACGGTAGAAATGAGGCTCTACGACCGGGAGGCTCCAGGAGGAAGTGCGTGGCACTTCGGAGGTCCAGATCGTCCGAGCTTCAGATTCTGTTTTGTTCGGTTTGTTGTTATTTAATTCTGCACTTAAGTTTCAATATTCTTGCTTGTAATTATCTACTGTAAGACGGGTTTTCTCCGCCTCTGGAAATTCTAGAAAGGAGACCAATAGTGGACTCACGCCGAGTACATAGGCATGGACGTACTGACCCAGGGGGGTTGGGAACCAAGTAAATAAATCTCGTGTGTCTGCTGTATTGTTTTTCTTTTTCTATTTTACATTTCCGCTGTGCTACTAACTCTCTTAGAACGTTCGAAAGATTTACGAAGTTCACCCCCCCCTCTATCGACGGCACCGATCCTACAACCCGATCTATCATAGTTGGGTTTTAAACTACCCAACACCATATCTAGACCCTTAGATCCAACCTTCAATCTTTCTGGGGTCTTTTCTAATGTATCAAGCCTTGCTCTCAAGGCTTGATTTTTCCTTTCTAAACCTTTAACTTTGGATTCCATATGTCCACTTTGGACATTCCTAGACCTACCCTCCTTTATAGGCATATCCCTTCCCTTCTTAGGATTAATGTCGTGATCCTTAGGTACAAAAGTCTTAGGTTTACCATGATGCATGTTTTTCCTAGGGTTTTGATCTACCTTGTTATCCCTAGTCCTATCATTATACCTAAATCCAAAATTATGCACCATTAAGCATTTTTCATTTGATCTAGCATCCATGGATGAATAATTAACCCTATAATTTTATCATGCATAGAGGAACTCACATTTGAATTGCATTTTAGCTTAGGGTTAGGAATTACCTCCCTTACCCTTGAAGTTCCCCTTTGATGTGTTCTTTGCTTCTTCCTTTCCTCCTTCTCCCATCTCCTCAAGTGTCCCAATTTCTTAAGCTCTCCTTTTCTTGGACACTTGGTGTGGTAGTGCCCCAATTCTCCACATGCGAAGCATCTAATCTTCTTTTTTCCTTTCTTGGGCTCCTCCAATCCTACAACCCACGTTAGATTTAAAGGAACTTGAAATGAGTTTAGACTTTACCTCTTTTTTACCTTTCGGGCACTTGTCCTTATAGTGCCCCTTTTCGTTGCAACCAAAGCATGTGATGTGTTCCTTTCTCTTGGCTTTAGTGGAGGTTGAGGTTTCTTCTTGTTCTTGTATGGATGAGGGTCTCTCCTCCCCCTCAATTCTTGAAGTTGATGCTTCCTCTTCTTCTCTTGAGATGGATGTCCTCTTACTCTCTTCTTCTCCTTTACTTGAGGATGTGGACACTTCTTCCTCTTCGGATGTTGACACTTCCGTTTCTTTTTCTTTTTCTTGGTCCACTGAATCCATTTCCTTTGGCTCTTCTTCTGCTTGTGTAGAGTTTTCATGGAGCGCTACTAGCTTGCTCCACAATTCGTTAGCATCCCTATACTCACCAATCTTATCCAAAATGTCATTAGGTAATAAATTGATTAGCATTTTGATTACCTTGTTATTGATTTCGGATTGATGAATTTGCTCGGTACACTTCTTCTTCTTAAGAGTCCTTCCCTTTTTGTCCTTGGGAGAATCGAAGCCTATTTCTATACACATCCAATCTTCAATATTAGTCATTAAAAAATATGACATTTTACCTTTCTAATACGTGAAATCGTCGCGGTCGTACGAAGGTGAAATCCGGATATCCCATCCTAGCGGACCCTCTCCTTCCATTTTCCTCTAGTGTGTGCTCTCTTGGCGGTTAGTCCGATCAAGAGCGGTCCTTCGCTCTGATACCAATTGATAGATCGTTTCTGGTACGCTAGAGGGGGGTGAATAGTGTTTCTTCGAAATCTTCTTCCTACGTTGTTAATTGCGCAAGAGGAAATACAATAAAACAATAAACTAACAACGAAAATCAATGCTAACAAACCAGATTTTCTTGGTATCCACCCCGGATGGGTGACTAATCCAAGAATCCATCGGTGGATCACTCCCCAGATAACCTCCGGCTAGTCCTTGTCGCTCCTTGTGGGTGGAGAAACCTCGCCTACAGCACCTTCACATGATCTGGACTCAAGAGACTACTAACAAGCCTTAACCAAGCTTGTTTCGTGAAGAATCTCAGCCACCACGAATTCCTCTTTAAATAGGACTTGGGCTGAAACTCTCGCCACCAGTCGACTGCTCCCAGGGCAGTCGACTGCCCCACTCAGAATTCGACTATTGACACTCCAACGTTCGAATACTGCCAGCTCACCAACTGCTACTAGTCGACTGCTCCCAGGGCAGTCGACTGGTCCCTTACTAAGCCTAGGGTTACACTCCCCGAGTACATTTCGCTCCGCACTCGAACCCCCCTAGCTTAGTTCCCGAGTACAATCACACAGCACTCGTACCCTCGCGACTCAACTGGCTCCTCATCCGCAACCTCGACAATTGCCTTCACGCCCTCTTCATCTTCGGCTACCGTCCCTCGGATGCACGCAAGCCTCCAGCTTGCCTCCATGTTATCCTTCACGCATGCCTCGAAGTCCGCACCCATCAGCTCATCGTCCTTGCTCTTTAAGGTCCCTCGGGTGGACACAATCCTCCAGCTTGTCTCCATGCCACCCTTCACCGTACCGAGGCCGTCCAATTAAGTCCATATGTGTAACCTATACAACCTGCACACTCAACAAACACATATAAGAACACAAGGGTAAACCTAACTTAAACTCTTTGCCCAAACATCAAAACGCATGGTCACTCCGGACCACAGATTGCCTCAACAAGTTCTTGGGCGCCTGTGTTGAAGGGGGCGCCTGACACGTGGCCTATTTTGCGCGAATCCATATCTACAGAATTGGCTAGCTGATATCCCTTCAATTGGGGTGCCTGAGCTGACAGGGGTGCCTATATCAACACAGGCGCCTAATTTGTTGACGTGGAGGCTTGCTTCGAGACTGCTTTGGAAATGGTCCTTCTTGGGCGCCTGTCACCATACAGGCGCCTGTATGATCAAGCGCCTGACTCCATTCAGGAGCCTGGGAGCAGAAACCTTCAACCTTTGTTTCTACAACCAAGGTTAGTTCCAAAACACAAATAACAAACACATTATATATAAGTTAAGAACAATTAATAGCCTGAGTTGTCTTGGTTCTGACTTTGAGCTTTCCAAATGGAACCCTAGGTTGAACCGACGCCTAGTGTTCCCTCCTACAGGGAATGCGTCCTCACCTACTCCTCTCAGGAGAGTTTACCTTTTTGCCAACCGGCTCCTCCGGTTGGACTTTTACCCAATCCTTCGGATTAGGTCTTCGTGCTCAGTCCACGACCAGGACTTATTGCCCAACCATCGGTCAGGTCTTCGGTGCCCAGCCTGTTGGTGCAGGAAGTACCAGATCGAACCTTGTTTTGATATTGGCAAAGGATTCAAAGTTAAGGGTTAGTTGTTGTCTAACAAGTTTCTTGAGTGTACAGGAAAAGCCCTAGCGAAGGAATGCTAGGCACTGGCAAAGGAATGCCAGCCAGAAGAAAAGCCCTAGCGAAGGACTGCTAGGCTCTGGCGAAGGACTGCCAGAATGGACAAACCCTAGCGAAGGAATGCTAGGCCCTGGCGAAGAGCTGCCAGAAGTAAAGACCTAGCGAAGGACCGCTAGGCACCAAGCGAAGGGCTGCTTGGTACTCAAGACCTGGCGAAGGGCTGCCGGGCAAAAGTCCAACTGGAGGATCCGGTTGGCACCAGGTAAACTCTCCCGAGAGGAGTAGGTGAGGACGCGTTCCCCTTGAGGGAACATTAGGCGTCGGTTCAACCTAGGGCTCCATTTTGGAGACCAAAGTCAGAACCAAGACAGCTAAGGCTGTATAAAATAATAATATGATTGTTATTTGGACTAACCCTGGATGCAGGATCGAAGGACTGAGTATCTGCAGCTCAGAGAGCCTCAAAGGAGTGAGGCAGAAGCTGAGCAGGGTGCCCCGGACGATCCGGGCGCCCCCAAGGTCAACCCAAGTCTGTAAGAACCTCAACGCGCTTCGCCCCGTTTGTCGCGGGCGCCCCCACTGCCAGCTGCCGAAGCGCATCCCTGCGAAGCCGAGGAGATGAGGCTTTGACCGGTCAATCTGGGCGCCCCGAGCCCTCCGGGCGCCCCGGTCAAACCGGATCCCAAGGATAAGGGGATCAGACGGCGACCGAGCTACAACCGGATCTGCTGCCACGTGGGGGGGCGCCCCCGTCGACCAGGCCGCCCCCAGGCCCTATATAAAGGGCCCTCGACCTCCTTCTTCAAAGCATCAATTACTGCGACACTTCCACGCTCTACTGCTTTCATTCAACGCATCCAAACGCTCCGACGACCGAGCTCTGCTCCAGGAACTTCCCGACTCAAGTCCGAAGCGTCGTCGACCTCCCGCTGCACCGAAACTCGAGCCTAACCCGGGAGTTGGTAAATACAGAAGTGTAATCTTTCTTATTGCAAACTGTATTTCTCTTCTGTATTCATTCTACGCATTATAGAATTGCCCAAAGTAAACGGTCAACGACCGTGGGCCTTGGAGTAGGAGTCGACCCAGGCTCCGAACAAGTAAAACGACCTTGTTAGCGTTGTGTTGCTTTGTTTCTATTTCCGCCGCGCACTTACTCTTTTTTTAATCCGAACGATTTGCGACATTCACCCCCCCCCCTCTATCGCATCTCTCGATCCAACACAGCCCTCGGCCATGACTTATTGTCCAATTTCTCGAATCAGGACTTCATGCCCAGTCCACGACCAGGACTTATTGCCCAGGACTTAGGTGCCCAGCCCTCAGCCATGACTTATTGCCCAATTTTTAGAATCAGGACTTCGTGCCTAGTGTACCTAGGACTATTCCTGAACACTTGAATAACTTCGTTAGATCACAATAAAACCTTAACTTATGAACCCTTTATCATTATTAAAACACAAGTTCGATCTTGGTGCTTTCGGCACCAACACATTTTGTAAGATCGTTTCCGGTACGCTAGAGGGGGGTGAATAGCATTTCTTCGATTCATCTTGTACCTGCGTTGTTAGTTGCATAACGGAAACAATAATAAAGGAAACAAACAACGCTAACAAGAACGATTTACTTGGTATCGACCCCGGACGGGTGAGTAATCCAAGAATCCGTCGGTGGATCACTCCTCGGATAACCTCCAGCTAGTCCTTGTCGCTCCTTCTGGGTGGAGAAACCTCGCCACAGCACCTTGACACGATCTGGACTCTAGAGACTACTAACAAGCCTTAACCAAGCTTGTTTCATCAAGAGAAGAAAGTAGGAAACGAGCTCCTATAAATAGGGCTCGAGTCTGAAACAGTCGCTACCAGTCGACTGCCCCTGGGGTAGTCGACTGGTCCCACTCAGATTCGACCGTTACAGTACAACGTTCGAATCTGACAGCCTATTCCAGCTGACACCAGTCGACTGCCCCCATCGCAGTCGACTAGTCTGAATCTAAGCCTAGGGTTACACTCCCCGAGTACGTTTCACTCCGCACTCGAACCATCCTGGCTTAGCCCCTGAGTACAAACACTCATACTCAGACCCTCACAACCCGGTTGACTCTTCACCAGCAGCCTCAAATGTTGCCTTCACTCCCTCTTCATCTTTGTCCCTCGTCCCTCGGATGCTCACGTAAGCCTCTAGTTTGCCTCCATGCCACCCTTCATGTATGCCTCGAAGTCTGTGCTCTTCGGCTCATCGTCCCTGCTATCAACAGTCCCTCGGATGCACACGCAAGCTTCCAGCTTGCCTCCATGCAATCCTTCACCTGAAGACATCAACCAAGTCCATGTGTACCTGTACACCTGTACACTCATGTACACATATTAGTCCAACAACAAATCCTAACTTAACCATATTGACCACACACATCAAAACCCCATGATTCTCCAGATCATCTTAGGGCGGCCGATTGCCCCAACAATCTCCCCTTTTTTGATGTGTGGCAATATGTTAAGTTAGGTAAACATAGCAATAATAGAAATAACAATAGCAATAGCCATTGAAAATTAAAGCATAACAAACAAGAGGCTACCTCCTCCTTATCCTATGCTTTCTCCCATTTTCAATCCTCATTTCCATCCACGTTAAGTTATATCCCAACTTAACACTTAACACAAGTTTCACAAACCAATCACAGTTAAGTTTCAAACCAAACCTAACTTAATACCCCAAGTTCTCCCCCTTTAACACCATCAAAAAGATTACCCCAAGCAACCTTATCCCTGGTGCCAACAAGCACTCAACCAGATTTCTGAAAAACCTCATAGAAATCACCAAATAACATTCCGCCCTAACTACCAGTCGACTGATACACCACTTTTTGAATTTCCAGCCGAAATTCAGAAAAGCGTATAAAATTCCAGAAAATCCAGAAAAATGTGAAATTTTGCAAGCACGTTTGTTAGAATAAACTCTATCCTAGAAAAATATTATTTTATGAAAAACAACAACCGTGTTTGACTTTTGGTACAAACCTAAAAATCCTCAAAAATTAGCACTTTTGTATCAACTTCCAATTCCATATATGTTTCCTTATGTTTACCAATTCTATTCACCTTAATTTTACATATAGAATGATTCTTTAACCTCCCCTTTTCATATAGATATTTTCATTTTGACAAAAAGCTCCCCCTCTTTATCTCTTAACTCTAGATGATCATGAAAAGGTCCCTTTCCCATGCCCTTATCTATAGAAATCTTGTTTATGTTGGTGAAGGAAGCACCATATCGAACCTTGTTTTGATATTGGCAAAGGATTCAAAGTTAATTTTATTTGTGATCTAATAAAGTTACTCAAGTGTGCAGAGACAAAGCCCTAGCGAAGGACTGCTAGGCACTGGCGAAGGAATGCCAGGGTAAAAAGCCCTAGCGAAGGACTGCTAGGCACCTGGCGAAGGACTGCCAGGATACAAAGCCCTAGCGAAGGACTGCTAGGCACCTGGCGAAGGACTGCCAGTATCCAAGCCCTAGCGAAGGACTGCTAGGAAACTGGTGAAGGACTGCCAGTATTCAAGCCCTAGCGAAGGACTGCTAGGCACCAGGCGAAGGACAGCTTGGGACTGAAACCCTAGCGAAGGAATGCTAGGCACCGGGCGAAGGACAGCTCGGCATCCAAGACCTGGCGAAGGACCGCGAGGCAAATTTCCAACCAGAGGAACGGTTGGCATCAGGTACATTCTCCCGAGAGGAGTAGGTGAGGACGCGTTCCCCGTCGAGGGAATAGTAGGCGTCGGTTCGACCTAGGGTTCCATTTTGGAGACCCAAAGTCAGAACCAAGACAGCTAAGACTATATAAACTAATATTTTATTGTTTTATTGTGTTTTGGACTAACCCTGGATGCAGGACCGAAGGAACGAGTGTCTGCAGCTCAGAGAGCCTCAAAGGAATGAGGCAACAGCTGACCAGGGCGCCCGGAGTGTCCCGGGCGCCCCCAAGGTAAACACAAAACACAAGAATGCAATGCAAGCTTCGACAGCTACTGTCCCGGGCGCCCCCGTGCTCCCGGGCGCCCCCGCTGCTCCCGGGCGCCCCCAATAGCAAGCCATCGAAGTACAAGCCATCGAAGTACAAGCCAGCGAAGCCAAGGGATAAGGTTTGACCCGGTCAACCCGGGCGCCCCCAGCGTCCCGGGCGCCCTGGTCAAGATGTGATCCCGAGTTTAAAGGGATCAGACGTTGACCGAGCAAAAGGTGGATCGACCGACACGTGGGGGGGGGGGGGCGCCCCCGACGTCCCGGGCGCCCCCAGGCCCTATAAAAAGACCCTCGAACCAAGGCTTCAGTGCATCACTTTCGATCAACGCTTCTACGCTCTTCTGCTCTCGCGCCTCGCTCCGGAAACTTCCCAACTCGAGCCGACGACGCCCCGCTGCTCCGAAAAAGACAACCTACATCGGACGTCGGTAAAAGAAGAGTTTTCTTTTTATTTGTTAAGTTTACTGTGCTATATTTGTAACTCAAAACTGTAAACTGCTTTTTGCGCCTCATATAGAATTGCCCAAAGTAAACGATCAACGATCGTGGGCCTTGGAGTAGGAGTCGACCTAGGCTCCGAACCAAGTAAAAAATTACTGTGTTCGCGTGTTTGTTTTTATCTTCCGCTGTGCAATTTCTCTTTCCCTAAATCCGAACGTTTTCCGATATTCACCCCCCTCTATCGGTTCTCTCGATCCAACAAGTGGTATCAGAGCGGGGTAGTTCAAACTTGGTGCAACCACCAGTTTGAAAGTTTTTCAGATTTACAAAATTTTTAATCTTATTTCTTTTCTTTCTAGTTAATCAACACCACTCGATTTTTTTCGCCTTTTTCAATTTTGAATTCTCATTTTTTTACCATAAGTTAGAATTGTTAAAATAATCAATTTTTGAAAATTTGTCATAAACTTTTTTATTATTATTTTAATATTTTTTCTCGAAAATCGTGCTACTTTAAGTCGAGCAAATTTTTTTTAACATTAAATTTTTACTTTGTCATTATTAATCAGAATTGACAAAATCAACATTTTTAAAAATTTATCATAAATTATTTTTATTATTTTATTATTATTCTAACTCGAAAGTCGTGTAATATTTTTTTGGGGGCTATTTTTCTCTTCTCCCGCACTACTAATCCAAGACCAAGTCTTGGTACATTTTTGTTACTTCTCGTGTGTACAAGGTTAAACTAAATGGCCAGCCAAGAATGGAACAGTGTCCGTCCTCCACTCTTCTCTGGCTCAAATTTCAACTCCTGGAGAAGTCTAATGGAATCCCACCTGAAGGTCAATCTGGAACTTTGGTTGATAATCCAAACGGAGATCACATTCCCCGCAACAGATGGAACATCGATCACTTGGGATAAACTGGATGAACGAACCCTGAGGAAGATCAAGACAGATGCAAGGGCTACTGCAATCCTACAATGTGGGCTAACTAATGAAGAATTGAAGCGGGTCGGACCCTTCAACTGTGCCAAAGAGATGTGGGAAAAGCTAATCGATCTACACGAAGAGTCAGCATCCGACTTCAAAGTTGACTCCGAATCAGAAGATGAGATAGAATCCATACTTGACTACGAATTCGAGCCAGAATCAAAAGACAAAGTGACTGAGACAAAAATGGTAACCAATTTTGAATTTGTTCCAGAATTACAATTATATAATCAGACTGATACTATAATGGTCGAGGAAGGTATAATTTCAAGTACAGGGAAAACTCCAAAGAAGAAGCTTCAACCTGTACCCAAGTCCAACTCAGACTCTGAATCAGATGACAATGAAGGAGATCGACCCAAACTGGTCCGATTAGCTCGTGATCATTACAAGAGTACTGGACAAACGATCGAGAAAGATAAGTTTTCAATATTTGAAAATCCATTATTTATCTCAAATAACTTGATTAATTCATATAAATTAGTTAAGGTTAATATGTTAGAAAACATAATTCACAACATTCCTGATTTTAAGAAACCAAAATTTTATTTCGATTATGATGTAACTTAGATCATTTTTTTGCTTTAATTGTATATTGCTTTTTATTTTTTTTGCTTAGAATTAGGGCTGGTTAGTTTAAGGACTAAAACGATTAACTGAAATTTGAACAACATAGTATTGGGTGGCGGTGAGATGATAGTACATTAGGGAAGCCAATTCTAATAAGGTCAAGTATACTCTACTTGGTCTCTTTAGACTGGTGAAACTAGCCGAAGCTACCGATCCAAGACCCAAACTAGTTAGACCAGAAGTTACCAAAAAGTAATTTTGAAGATGAAATTTCACTAAAAGGCTTTGTCTAGGAAAGGGTTGATGATCCAATAAGGCTACAGCCAAAGAAGGCCTTGTGCCTCGCCAAGACCTGGAAGCCAATTTTTGAAATTCAAATTCAATTTACTCTTTGTTAAATTCGAATCTAACACAAATTTTCAATTAATTTTAGATTCAAATATCTCTTTTCAAAACAAATTTAAATTGGGTTTAAAAATTAATTTAACTTTTCAAAATTAATCATGGCCTTTTCAAAATAAATCTTTCTATTAAAATATGCATCTCACAAAACAGTTAAGGATATCCTGTTTTGTCACTTAGAAATGGGTGAGATGCTTAGGACCTAAAAGTTGAGTCCAACCCAACCAACTAAATCAAATTAATCAAATCTTAATTAAATCTTTCAAATTAATCAAATCATAATTAAACCAATTAAATTCAATCAAATCTTAATTAAATCTTTCAAATTAATCAAATCTTAATTAAATCTTTCAAATTAATCAAATCTTAATTAAACCAATTAAATTCAATCAAATCTTAATTAAACCAATTAAATTCAATCAAATCTTAATTAAATCTTTCAAATTAATCAAATCTTAATTAAATCTTTCAAATTAATCAAATCTTAATTAAACCAATTAAATTCAATTAAATCTTAATTAAATCAATTAAATTCAATTAAATCTTAATTAAATCAATTAAATTCAATTAAATCTTAATTAAATCAATTAAATTCAATTAAATTTAATTCAATCAAATTCAAATTTAAAATTAAAATTTAATTCAACTGAACAAACTTAACCCTCTAAATTTTCATTTTCACAAAAATCAAATTTAACTTTTAACTAAGTGTTAATGTTTCAAATCATTGTAATTAAAATCAAGTCTCTTTTGTTCACTAACCTGAAATTATTTCATAACATTTATTTCTTTCCTTTACCATTATACAAACATTTTTTTTTTGAAAATTAGTTTATTCTTATATAACAAAAAGTCACCTTGGGGATTACTTAGGATATTTCTTTTTGTCTACAGTCCGGGCTTAGATATTTATTTTTTTTTACTTTAAAAAAAAACTTCTATTTTTTGAAATCATTCCCCCTTCTCAGTAATCTATATTCACTTTTTTAAATGGGAGAATGAAATTATGTTTTCAAATAATCACTATATTTTTCAAAAATTGTGCTTTACAATAACCATTATCATTTTAAAATGTTTTTCGAAAACGGGGTTTATGTTTTAAAATTATCTTCATTTCAATTTGAATTTTCTAAAATTATATTACCATGCTAGTATTCAAAACTATTCTTTTGATTTTAGTAAACCCTAAAGACACAAAGGAAGGTCTACTTAATGATCTGCAAGGACTCCGAGGATATGTCAAATTTATGGGGAGTCTAAATCAAAAGAAATTATTTCTAACAAGTTTGAAGTTATTAGATAATTCTTATAATCAATCCCTAAAACTCAGAGGAAGATCACTTGTAGTCAACAAGCTTCCTAGGACTGGGTCAAGTTTAGGGGGAGATCAAATTAAAAGAATTATTGAACATTTTCAAAACTATATGTTTTCATGCACTGCAAGTTTAAAATCCGTTTGAAAACTTAAATAATTTTTTTTTAAAAATACTATTATTTTATTTTTCAAAATTCTTGTGGCTTAAAATATTTACTTGGGTTGAAAATTTTCCAGGACACTTAGGAAAATGTCCTTGTAGTTAACAAGGTTTCCTGGGATTGTGTCAAACTGGAAAAGATAAGTCAAGTAATTTTCTTTAATATTTTAAAAAGTACTTATGTTTTTCAAATTCATAATATCTTTCAAAATACTTATATCTTTCAAAAAGCTCAATAAAGTACTTGCATTTTTGTGCATTTTTCAAAATATTCAGAACAAGTAAACTTATTGCTTATCATATACACTTGACTCCAAAATTTTTCAATCTTTCAAAAATTTTATTACTTTGAAATTATCATAACTCTTGACATTATTTTGCTAAAAAAAATTTTCAAAGACTCACAAGCTCTGATACACAAATTTTAAATTTCTTTCAAAATATATTTTTCAAAAATTTCTTTATTGATATATGACCAAGGGGGAGAGTAGAAAAAGTGAAATTAAATTATATCTTAAACTTTTTCCCTTTTCAAAGAAAGTTTTTTTTGGTAAAAAACTTGTCTAGAAATTTTTTAAAGATCCAAACAAATAGTGTTTGGAAAATGCACAAAGTATTTCCAAACAAATATTTCTATTTTGGTAAACAAATTGTTTTTGGGAAATTTGCCTTCAAAATTTTGCCTAAGTTTTGCAAAGCCTTGTAAGTAATAGTTGTTTGACAAAATGTAGGTTTGCAAAACTTTTTAAATTTTTACCTTATTCACCCATGGTTGTTTTTGATATATGTCAAAGGGGGAGGAAAGGTCAAAGTTAAGTATTTTATAACACAAGAATTCAGGGTTTTAGGGGGAGTATGAGAAATAAAGAATTTTTTAAATCTATTATGCTCATACTTCATTGTGTTTTTATCTTTTTGCTTAAACTGTATATGTTTTTTACTTAACTTTGAATTGTGTTGCCATAAATCAAAAAGGGGGAGATTGTTGGTGTAGGAAGCACCATATCGAACCTTATTTTGATATTGGCAAAGGATTTAAAGTTAAGTTTATTTGTGATCTAATAAAGTTACTCAAGTGTGCAGAGACAAAGCCCTAGCGAAGGACTGCTAGGCACTGGCGAAGGAATGCCAGGGTAAAAAGCTCTAGCGAAGGACTGCTAGGCACCTGGCGAAGGACTGCCAGGATACAAAGCCCTAGCGAAGGAATGCTAGGCACCTGGCGAATGACTGCCAGTATACAAGCCCTAGCGAAGGACAGCTAGGCAACTGGCGAAGGACTGCCAGTATCCAAGCCCTAGCGAAGGACTGCTAGGCACCAGGCGAAGGACAGCTTGGGACTGAAACCCTAGCGAAGGAATGCTAGGCACCGGGCGAAGGACAGCTCGGCATCCAAGACCTGGCAAAGGACCGCGAGGCAAAAGTCCAACCAGAGGAACGGTTGGCATCAGGTACATTCTCCCGAGAGGAGTAGGTGAGGACGCGTTCCCCGTAGAGGGAACAGTAGGCGTCGGTTCGACCTAGGGTTCCATTTTGGAGACCCAAAGTCAGAACCAAGATAGCTAAGGCTGTATAAACTAATATTTTATTGTTTTATTGTGTTTTGGACTAACCCTGGATGCAGGACCGAAGGAATGAGTGTCTGCAGCTCAGAGAGCCTCAAAGGAATGAGGCAACAGCTGACCAGGGCGCCCGGAGTGTCCCGGGCGCCCCCAAGGTAAACACAAAACACAAGAAAGCAAAGCAAGCTTCGACAGCTACTGTCCCGGGCACCCCCGTGCTCCCGGGCGCCCCCAGCGCTCCGAGCACCCCCAATAGCAAGCCATCGAAGTACAAGCCAGCGAAGCCAAGGGATAAGGTTTGACTCGGTCAACCCGGGCGCCCCTAGCGTCCCGGGCGCCCCGGTCAAGATGTGATCCCGAGTTTGAAGGGATCAGACGTTGACCGAGCAAAAGGTGGATCGACCGACACGTGGGGGGGCGCCCCCGACGTCCCGGGCGCCCCCAGGCCCTATAAAAAGACCCTCGAACCAAGGCTTCAATGCATCACTTTCGATCAACGCTTCTACGCTCTTCTGCTCTCGCGCCTCGCTCCGGAAACTTCCTAACTTGAGCCGACGACGTCCCGCTGCTCCGAAAAAGACAACCTACATCGGACGTCGGTAAAAGAAGAGTTTTCTTTTTATTTGTTAAGTTTACTGTGCTATATTTGTAACTCAAAACTGTAAACTGCTTTTTGCGCCTCATATAGAATTGCCCAGAGTAAACGATCAACGATCGTGGGCCTTGGAGTAGGAGTCGACCTAGGCTCCGAACCAAGTAAAAAATTACTGTGTTCGCGTGTTTGTTTTTATCTTCCGCTGTGCAATTTCTCTTTCCCTAAATCCGAACGTTTTCCGATATTCACCCCCCTCTATCGGTTCTCTCGATCCAACAGTTTATTCAACACAATAAATAAATTTAGGCAAAACAATCAATATGAAATATCAAGACACATCATGAAAGTATAGATAAAGATCTTAACTTAAAAACCATAGCACATCCTTCAATTAGTAGCAACCAATAAAGAACAAATGCAAATCATGACATAAAACTTCATAATACATCATAAAGCGAAATGTATCATACATAGAGATAAAAAAAAACATAATAGTATCAGAAGGGCCATAGCCCTGAAGTCATCCAAAATGATACAAATCCCGAATAAAGAGTGTTTGAAAGATAAGAATACGACAAATAAAGACACTCTCAACAGTAAACTACTCTAAATGCTATGCCATCCCATCAGATCATGTCGTCGTCGCCTGGAGGAGGAGGTGGTGGAGGGGCCTGATAAGCGAGATGCAGCTGTCGTAGCATCTCGTACATGTCGTCCTGCCGGCTCCGGAATCCCTGACAGAATTTCGTGAGTCCATGAACCTACCCCTGGATCATCGTCTGGGTCTCCTAAAATCCGTGGATCTCCTCCCGGATGCTGTGAACATCCTCCTGGAGCCCGTGAACATCTGATCGGAGCTAAGTAAACTCCGCACATGTAACAATCTCAGCAGGCTCCTCATCCGAGCTGGATGCCTCCAGATGCTGTCTCCACACGAACTGCCCCTGCTGACTCTCAATACCTGCCAAGGACAGTTGGCATGTGCCAATCTGGTCATAGTCCTTGGACAGGTGCCTGACCTGACCGCTAGTGACATGGATACCAAACTTTAACTGGAAGAACTCGGTCAGAATGTGGTAGAATGGCATGTAGATTTTGCCATTGACACTTTGGGAAAAATGGCAAATTGAGGTAAATACATGGAGAGAGATGTCTATATCCAACCTTCTCTCTAGGGCATACATCATCACTAGATGAGGCAATCGGATCCTTGCCCTTCCCTTGGTGACGATGGGTAACAGACATTCTAAAACAATCTTATACAATACATGACTGAGGGGACTCATAGGCTTTGCATCAAAGATGTGCTCGGACTCATGCCTATGCCTCCTAAAGTAATGCAGATGAATTTGGTCTATGGTGACATCAGGAAACTCAAAAGGCTCAATAACATTAGGAAAATAAGTGTTTACATTATTGGACAACCTACACTCTAAAAACTTAGCTAAAATATATGATTGAAAAAGGGATGGTGGCTCCGGCTACTCTAGACTCATACAGATTATTTTCAGAATTAATGCATGTCAAATTGGGATAGAATTCTTTGCATAGGTCAACATTAATATCATGTTGACAATACACTAGTTGTTCTATCCCAAAGTGGGTGACCATCTCGGTGATTTGAGGTGACTTTTCTTGAAAGTATGCTTTATTCAAATACCTAGAATTCATAACCACAGATTCATTTTCCTCAAATTGTTTCTTACATTCTAATGACCTAAACCTAGACTCTCCTAACTGTCCCTGGCCTTGGTGAGATGAGCCCTCACCCCTTGGCCTCTTAGAAACAACCCTAATATGCCACATACATGCATGCACACCAAGACACCCCCCCCCAAGGAAAAAACAATGAAGACATGCACAAATGGTCACATTAGTTCCAAAACATAGTTTTAAATGGACAAAATCAACTGGAAGCACCGTTACCTCTTTGCTAATCACTTCATGATAACAGTGATGAGAGATTGTCTTGAAGAGGTGAGTTTTCACTAACCCTAAGAGTAGATCCGAGGTAGAGGAAGGCATAGGAAGGGATTTTAGGGCTCGGAAGAGGCTGAGAATGAGAGAGGGGCTCGGGAGAAGAAGAAATCGCCGGGGTGGCACGCCAAACCCCTAGGTTTTGGCCACCCCGTGCGCCCTTTTTCATTTATAAAACCCGCGGACCAGTCGACTGCCCCCAGGGCAGTCGACTGGTAAAGTTCACAGAAGGTTTTTCCAGTTGGGATCAGTTGACTGCCCCTGGGGCAGTCGACTGATAAAACATACAGAAGGTTCTGTGTTATGGACCAATCGACTGACTTTGAGCCAGTCGACTGATACCTGAAATCCTAGTTTTTCAGTCTACTTTCAGAAATGCATAACTAATTCCACAAACCTCCAAAAAATCTGAAATTTTATGGAGAGATTTGTGGATCCTAACTCTACTTGGGAAAAATATGATTTCAAATAAATTCACTCCAAATTCCAAGATTGGTATAAATTTCAAACATATCCAAATTGAGTCATTTAAACTTAACTAGAAGTTCTAATTTGGACCTCTTCTTGATGCTTCCTCCCATACTTATCCATATAGTAGTGATAGCATCAAGTTATATGATATTTTCACATTAAAACCAATTTCTTTCAATTATACCCCCATTTTCAATCTTTTTCTCCATAACTCTCCCTTTAGTGTGTCAATTCTCTAGGATTAAAGCTAACCTTAGCCTTTTAAGCTCTTTGGCACACTTCATAGCCCATCTAGTTTCCTAGGAGAAAACCACCTGAGATCCATTGACCATGGATCTCATTTTGGCTTTTAGAGCTCTCCCTTGAGCTCCTAGCCCTAGTTACCTCCCTAGGTAACTCATTTACAAATACAAGCTCACACCGGTGCTCTTTCGGTGCTTCTTGACCTTCCACTACTACTCTATTCACCCTATAGACCTTTTTCTTGGTCAATTCCTTTTCTTTTCCTTTAAATGACTTTTCTTTGTCATTTTTGATCTTTTCTCTACCATAGTTATAGGGCACCCTTGAATATACCATTTTACTAGCATTTCCCTTCCTAGGATGGTATCCTAAACCCGGTCTACCATTCCTAAGAGGTTGATCCTTTTGCATCATGCTTGACCCTTCGGACCCCCTAATGAGTCTATCTATGGTTTTCTCCAATTTATCAAGTTTTGCCTTTAAAACTTGATTTTTCTTTTCCAACTTCCAAATCTTAGGATCATTAAACCTACCTTGATCATTCCTAGGTCTACTCATTTTTCTAGGCATATGCCTCCCTTTCTTAGGGTTTATGCCTTGGCCCTTAGTCCTAGCATTCCTAGATTTGTCATGAAACATAGAATTTTTGATGTTTTGGCACGCAATAGTGTTCTTGGTTCTATCATGATATTTAAAGCTAAAATTACATCTAGGCAAGCAATCATTTACATTTCTAGTATTCATGGAAGAATTTGAAGCATAAGTAGAGTTAGGGATTACCTCCCCCTTGATGCGTGCTCCTTTTCTTCTTTTCTTCTTTCTCTCATTTCCTAAGGTGCTCCATCTTCTTGAGCTCTCCTTTCCTTGGACATTTTGCATGGTAATGCCCTAGCTCCCCGCATGTAAAGCATCAAATTCTCCTTCTTTTGTTTTGAGCTTCCTCATTCCTACAACCCATATTAGATTTAAATTGAATGAACCCAGGTTTAGGAATTACCTCCTTTTTACCTAGTGAGCACTTATCCTTGTAGTGCCCCTTTTTGTTGCAACCAAAGCATATAATATGCTCTTTTGATTTTGCTTTAGCGGAGATTGAAGCTTTCTCTTGCTCTTGTGTGGATGAGGGTCTCTCCTCCCCCTCAACTCTTAAGATTGATACTTCTTCTTCTTCTTCGGATGAGGTGGATGCTTTTTCACTCAATTCCTCCACTTCACTTGATAATGTTGATAATTCTTTTTCTCTTTGGTCTTTTTGGACACTTGAGCTCATTTCTTCGGGCTCTTCTACTAGGTGAACTTGTGTAGGGTTCTCATGCACTTCTTCCAATTTCTTCCACAACTCATATGCATTTGTATATGTCCCTACATCACTTAAAATATTGTTAGGCAAAATATTAATCAAAATATTGATTACCTTCTCATTGGCCCTAGCTTGTTCTTGTTGTTCTTGATTCCAATATCTAGGCCTAAGCCTCTTCCCGTGCTTATCCTTTGGAATCTCGAACGGATATTCTATGATTACCCTACACGCCCAATCCATGCTAAGCCAAGTCTCCATCCTTGCTTTCCAATAACCGAAATCCTCATGGTCGTAGGGAGGTGGAGTGTAGATATCTTCACCCAACTTGTCTTCAATTGTTTTCTCCTCTCGCGTGTGCTCCCTCGGCGGTTAGTCCAATCGAGAGCGGTTCTTCGCTCTGATACCAATTGTAAGATCGTTTCCGGTACGCTAGAGGGGGGTGAATAGCGTTTCTTTGATTCTTCTTGTACCTGCGTTGTTAGTTGCACAGCAGAATCAATAATAAAGAAAACAAGCAACGCTAACAAGAACGATTTACTTGGTATCCACCCCGGATGGGTGACTAATCCAAGAATCCATCGATGGATCACTCCCCGGTTAACCTCCGGCTAGTCCTTATCGCTCCTTATGGGTGGAGAAACCTCGCCACAGTACCTTGACATGATCTGGACTCTAGAGACTACTAACACGCCTTAACCAAGCTTGTTTCGTCAAGAGAAGAAAGTAGGAAACGAGCTCCTATAAATAGGGCTCGAGTCTGAAACAGTCGCTACCAGTCGACTGCCCCTGGGGCAGTCGACTGGTCCCACTTAGGTTCGACCGTTACAGTACAACATTCGAATCTGACAGCCTATTCCAGCTGACACCAGTCGACTGCCCCCCATCGCAGTCGACTAGTCCGAATCTAAGCCTAGGATTACACTCCCCGAATACATTTCAGTCCGCACTCGAACCCTCCCGGCATAGCCCCTGAGTACAAACACTCATACTCAGACCCTCACAACCCGGTTGACTCTTCACCAGCAGCCTCGACTATTGCCTTCACGCCCTCTTCATCTTCGACCCTCGTCCCTCAAATGCGCACGTAAGCCTCCAGCTTGACTCCATGCCACCCTTCATGTGCGCCTCGAAGTCAGCATCCTTCGGCTCATCATCCCTGATATCAATGGTCCCTCGGATGCGCACACAAGCCTCCAGCTTGCCTCCATGCCATCCTTTACCTAAAGACATCAACCAAGTCCATGTGTACCTGTACACCTGCACACTCATGTACACATATTAGTCCAACAATAAATCTTAACTTAACCAGATTGACCACACACATCAAAACCCCATGATCCTCCAGATCATCTTAGGGTGGCCGATTGCCCCAACACATTTCTATGTTGACGATTGAGCAGGGCTATGATAACTATACGTACTCTCATAACTACTGCTCTGAGAGGCTGAGTGGACAAGATGCTTGAAGAAGAACCTCAATCCCTGGGAGAAAAATATCAATCTCGAACCCCATGAAAAAAGAGGAACAACCTCCAAACTCCAGTAATAAGGGGAGCACAATTGTTCTATATCAAAGACCCCAGGAGGCGTTGTTGGGACAATCAACCCGGGTATGATATGGAGGATCATGGTTTTAATGTGTGAGGTTAATATGATTAAGTTAGGGTTTGTTATTAGACTAATATGTGTATGTGAGTGTACAGGTATACATGTACACATAGACTTAGTTGGATGTCTTCAGGTGAAGGGTGGCATGGGGGCAAGCTGGAGGCTTGTGTGCGCATCCGAGGGTCCATGGGCAGAGACGATGAGCCGAGGGATGCGGACTTCAAGGCATGCATGAAGGATGGCATGGAGGCAAGCTGGAGGCTTGTATGCGCATCCGAGAGACGGGAGATGAAGACGAAGAGGGTGTGAAGGCAATAGATCGAGACTGCGGATTGAAGAGTTGATCAGGTCGTGAGGGTCCGTGTGTGAGTGTTTGTACTCAGGGACTAAGCCGGGAGAGTTTTAGTGCGGAGAGAAATGTACTCAGGAAGGGAACCCTAGGTTTAGAAGGGAACCAGTCGACCACTCCAGGAGCAGACAACTGGTAATGGCTGGGGATTCAAACGATGCCTGTAACGGTCGAATCTAAGTGGGACCAGTCGACTGCCCCAGGGGCAGTCGACTGGTAGCAGCCATTTACTACTTGAGCTCTATTTAAAGGAGCCTGTTTGAGGCTACTGTTCCTTGGCGAAACTTGCTTTGTAAAAGCTTGCTAGTAGCCTATTGTACTCAGGTAGTGTCCAAAGCTTGTGGAGAGGTTTCTCCACCCACAAGGAGCTACGAGTTCTAGTCGGAGGCGCTCCAGGGAATCATCCACCGACAGATTAGGGATCGCCCACCTTACGGGCAGCCGTGGAGTAGGAGTTCTATCTCCGAACCATGTAAATAGGTGTGTCTCAGTTGTTAGTTTTGTTTTTACTTAGTTTTTTCCGCTTGCGCATTAACAATTGTAGGAAGAAAATGAAAACTTAATATTCACCCCCCCCCCTCCCCCCTCTAGCAAGCCGTCAACGATCTAACAAGCGTGTGACCTCTACTCCAGGAACAAGGAGAAGTGTGACATCTAAACCCCATGGGTCTACCTATCCCTCATAAAAAATAGAGGGATGTCACCGCCAACTATAACTCCAACAATTACCACTACTCCTGAGTGGTTGAGGGTAGCACAACAGAACGACTGCTCAGACTCTAACAACTACCACTACCTTGAGTGGTTGAGTGGAAAGATCACTATATGACTGAGGACGAACATAACTATAAGGAAGTTGATAAATGCCAGCATGCAACAATGCAATATGGTGTATGATACCAATGTGCATAACCTCAATCAGATCAACCATCATGCAATGAATATGAAATATATATATCCAATCAATCAAATAAATAAATATGCAACTAATCTACTGGGTAGGGTATACCTAATGTCAACCACACCCTAGATAGCTCACATGATAAGTCTAAAGTACTTGCGTACATGTGATACTCTTTAGAATAAGAAAGCAAGAGTTGAGACTGTATAGATGAAACTTTGATTTAACTCAAAGGTCAAGCAAAGAAAAGTATCAAGTAGGAGATACAAGTAAATTAGATTTAAGGTAAATCAGCCTTCTCAGATAATAGAACAACCATGAATTTAAGATTAATAACTACAGAGTATAAGTAAGAAGTACTTGCCTTAGGTTGAACGTATCCAAGTGAGCCTCACGTCCAGATGCTCATTTTAAATAAGAGTCTTGTACCAAGAACATAATTTACTTATTTATACAATAAATAGGTTAGCTAAACTACATATAAATAAAAATTAGAAGAAATCCTAATTACAACATTCATTTAATTAATCCTTAAACCATAAAAAGTTCCTCCTTAACATAATTTATCAAAATTAGGTTATAAAGTTAAACACCAAATTTTAACTCAAGGAACAACTCTGAATTTGAACTAAAAAAAATCTATTAAGATAATCCTTAATCCAATCATATCATATCAAACTCTAATATCCACATATCAAGAACACAAGGTTGATCCCCAACAATGATCTCACTAATCACCAGATTAATATCATAATAAAATTCAATGTATCGTATGACACATCCTTTACCGTCCGAGAAACTACTCCAACAAAGCTACTGCCCAAATCTTGCTTATGACACAAGATTTTCAAATCCACAAATAGTAGCTCCTCAACTTAATCAAAACCTTATTCCAAACTGAAGAAGTAAATCCAACTTTACACCTACTGATTTACTCTATAGTTCCCTATTAATCCACAAAACAAAACCATCACTTAACATTAGCTCTTAACAAAATGCCATTAGTAACAGATCAAGGAACAACCTTACATCACCCAAGACACAATCAACTTCCTAGATCTAAAGTAGCACCCGACAGTCACTTAACCACATAATTAAGCCATCCTTTAATCCAAATTAGAATTATTCTTAATCCCTATCATTGAATTCTGAAATTCCAGCATAGACTACCCTAAAGAGCTTATGACAAGACACCAACATAACATAAAATAGGGGTAAACATCTATCGCACAAACAACAACCATTCAAGAACTCAGTATCATGAAGATCAAACCTAAATACTAGACACCTTACACATATTTGTTCCGCGAATGAATTGAGCAAGCTATCCTGCCCGAGGGTCAAGGGAAATCTGCGAAGAGCATGGAGTATGTTAAAATATAAAAAAAAATTGAGGGGCTAAATGTAAAATATCTAAAAATTAAGTTCTTTGGTTGGATAAGTTGAAATGTGAGGAGTATGTTGCAAAATGACCACCCTTAAAATTTCCTTTCCCCTCTTGGTTTCTCCTGACGCCGTGAGCCCTCTTCACATTTCACATGAGTCCTTGGCGGTTTTCTCTTCCTCCTTATTTCAAGCTATGCCGCAACCCTAACTTAGCTGATTCCCTTCTTCTTCCACCCGATCCCCTATCATTGCCTCTCAAGCTCCACCCGACGCTGCCCTTTCCTGGACCTGGTTGTCATTGCCCCTCTTCGGTTGTGGACCATCGATCGCCTGTGATATCGCCTTAGCTGACCACTTACTATCTCTTCCTCCAGCTACATTGAATGTGAGTTATTACCAGTTGTGATTTGTGCCTTTCATCCCAATGACTATAAGCGATTGACGGCAGGTAGGGATGCCTTAATCGAACTTTTCATCAGAACACTCCTCTAATCTATGACGAGGAGGAGTTTTCTTGGAGCTACTAGGGCAGATCTGATCACTGTGCCAGTTGATATTCCCTTCTTAAGCATCTAATCTGCCAGATTTGAACATGGAGAAGGAGTTTCTTGGGGCATTGTTCGTGCATTCACTGATTCGATGCATCATCAGGTAAGGCGTATACTTGGTTTGTAGATTACAGTTGAGCTCTAAGGTAAATCATTCGAGATTTCTGTTGAACTTGTTTTCTGATTAGTGGAATTTCATATTTGATTAGTGAAGATTTCGATTAATGTTTGTTATTTCTCTTTGATACTGGGTTGTTATGTTTGAGGTTGGTTTCGATTCTGTTCAGTTGCTCCCAATCAGAGTAGGAATGTGGAATCTATTTTTTGGGATGGGTTTCCTATGAATGTTGATTTATTTGGTTTGGCGTGTATGGACAATAGGATACCTATATTAGATGGTATGGTTTTGTTTTATTTGGCTTGATGCTTCAGGCCGTGACTTCATGGTGTGAATGGAGATATCTAGTTTTGACCCAAAAAAAAAAGTGGAACCGCCACCTTAGTGGCCCCCTGGTCCCGGCCCCATAGGTTTCCAGAGGGAGGCAAACCACGGCTATCATTGGTGTGGTGAGGCGCCTGGGGTCGAGGGAATTAATGCCAGCAGACCAGAGTTTTATCCCCGTGCGCAACTGGCGACCCTCGAACCTGTGACCTCGACCAAATCGGCCAGGCGCCTTACCATCCGATCCAACCCGTAGGGGCAAGGAGATATCTAGTTTTGAGATGGTATGAGTGGTTGCCTTGTTTCTTTGCCCTCGTGTACTTGGCCGTGTGATAATGATCATGTTGTGGAGTTAGGTCTAATTTGATTCATGTTGATTAAGTGATTTAGTGGTAATTGGAATGGATTAACATTTGGTTTGATTGTTGAATTGGGTTGATGTTATTGGTCCCGGAAGCACCAGATCGAACCTGATTTTGATAATGGCAAAGGGTTCAAAGTTAAGATTATATTGTGTTCTGATGATTCTACTAAGTGTGCAGGAAAGTCCTAGTTGAGCTAGGCACGAAGTCTTGACTTGCAGGGTTGAGCATGAAGTCCTGGTCGAGGACTGAGAACGAAGTCTTGGCCGAGGGTTGGGCACCGAAGGCTTGACCAGGCATGAAGACCTGGTTCATGGAATTGGGCAAGAAGACCTGGTCGGGGATTGGGCACCGATGACCTAATCTAGAAGATCGAGCAAGAGACTTAACCGAGCAAGGACTGCCGACAAAAGTAGAGACGGGTTGAGGTACGAACATCTTGAGATCCGGGAGTCTCGGAGGTCGAGCAAAAGACCAACTGGAGGAGTCGGTTGGCAAAACATAACTTCTCCAGAGAGGAGTAGGTGAGGGCACGTTCCGCGGAAGAGGGAACAGTAGACGTCGGTTCGACCTAGGATTTCATTTTGAAATCCAAAGCCATAACCAAGACAGCTCTGGCTTTTATTTCATGTATATTTATTATATTATTGTGTTCTTGGACTAACCTTGGTTGCAGGCTGAATGAAGTGGGTTGCTGCGATACCAGGCGCCTGAAAGGTTTCAGGCGCCCAAGAACCCAGGCGCCTGAATGGTGTCAGGCGCCCCGGAAGGGGTTCTTCCAGCAGCTACGCCATGCCAGCTACCAGGCTCTCGTGAGCTCATAGGCGCCTCAGTTATCCCAGGCACCCAAGAATGTAGATAAGCGCTAGCCGAGTCTGCGGATAAGGATGCGGCCAAAACGGGTGACGTGGTAGGCGCCCAATAGCCATCAGATGCTCGAGAAGCCACTTAAAAGGGGCTTCACCCCTTTGCTTCCAGACAACAACTCAAGCATTCAAATACGCTATGCTAAGCTTCTGTTCTCAAACCTTCTGCGCCGACAATGTTCAAGATCGATGACAGGCCACTCGGACAAAGCTTCCCTCACTTCTTAAGTGTCATCGGTATATGTTTTAATATTTAATTCTGTACTTAAACTTCTACACTTGTACAACATTTTCTGAGCTATAGAATTGCCTAAAGTAAACGGTCAAGGACCGTGGGCCTTAGAGTATGAGTCATTACAGACTCCGAACCAAGTAAAAAGAAACCACATTAGCTGTATTTTTGTTTTACTTATTTCTGCTGCGTTTAACTCTGTATTATCCGAAAAAATTACGATATCAATATTCACCCCCTCTATCGATTACAATGATATCACAAGTGGCATCAGAGAGAGTGACTCAATCTTGGTGAAACCACCAATTGAGTGTTTTTTTTGGATTTCATCGTTATTTTTCTATCAGAAAAGATATTATCACCCTTTTATAATATTTTGTTAATTATTTTACGTTCGTAAGATTTTATCATTTCTCAAAGTTGGTGCAACACTACTCGAGATTTACTTTTCTTTTCTTCCATACCACACTACCAATCCAAGACCAAGTTTTGGAACCAATTTTTGTGTTTCTGCCCCTTTTTAGGATTTTTCATGGTCATGCAAGAAGGATACAACGTTGCACAACCACCTCTCTTCTCAGGAGAAGACTTCTCCTTCTGCAAGAGCAGAATAGAAGTCCACCTGAAAATTTAGGTGGAAATGTGGATTATTATCCAGGCTGGACTGGAAATCTCGAAGAATTTGCAAGGTGAAATTCTAGGATACTCAGAGTGGGATGTCCCACTCAAGAAGAAAATTAAAGTAGACGCCAAAGCTACATAAACACTTCAGTGTGACCTAATGAAAGAAGAACTAAACCGCGTCAGCCCATTTAGCAGTGCAAAGGAATTGTGAAACCAACTCATCGAGCTACACGAAGATACATCGGATATGAGGATCAACAAGAGTGACCTTCTGCTCAATAAACTCTATAATATCAAAATGCAAGACAGTGAGACAACTGCACAACTTCATGCTCGTATTCAAGAATTGATGAACGGACTACACACCATAGGCCACAAGGTAGAGAACCGTGACTTAATTAGGTATGCACTAAACTCGTTCCCACGAAACTCTTTGCCGGCATCTATGGTAGATGCATACAAGTTTTCGAGGAACTTATCCAAAATTAAATTAGACGAATTATTTTTTGAGTTAGAATTGTATGAACAAACTAACGTTGTACAGGTCGAAAAAGGTATAGCTCTTTTTGCAGGTAAAGTCTCAAGGAAACAGAAGAAGAAGAAGTCCCAACCATACCTGAGTTCGATTCTGACTCGAAATCTGACGATGATAAAATTGTACATCCCGAGCTCCAAACTACTACAAAATGATCAAGGGTCAAAAGAAGAAGAAGAAGGGTGTTTAGCAAAAGGATGATCCAGTTGAATCAAGTATCAGTTAGAAGGGGAAGACCGAGGTAACCTGTTATGGGTGGGTCACTACAAATCTGAGTGTCCCAACTTGAAGGAGGCCAAGAAGACTCGGAGGAAGAAAGCACTACAAGCCACATGGGACGAGTCCTCTTTGGAAGATGAAGAAGAAGCCTCGCACTCCAACCCCTTGCACTGTGACGACCCGCCTTCTCAACTTCTCTCTCTCTTCCTTAAGGTGGGCGCCACTTTCACTTAGCCTTAACTTTACCTTATTCTTAGCCTTAGGTTACAACTACTTGACTTCCCTTAACTTGCTCTAAATTTTTTTTTCTTCCTTCTCTTTTTTTTTCAAAAAAAACAAAACAACTTTCATTTTATTTGCTTTGCAAGGATTTGACCCCTAGACCTCTTAGTTGTAACACTAAAGCACTAACCAGCTGCTCTATACCACTTCTTTTCAATACTACCAGTCGACTGCTATATAGCCAGTCGACTGGTATCGGCCACATCAAGTTTCTGGGCGCAGCACCAGTCGACTGTCCTTTTGGCAGTCGACTGGTGCATCGAACAGAAGCTACTGTTCGATAGGGTAGTCGATTGGTTCTGAACCAGTCGACTGGCACGCCTGAAAACCTGCATTTCAGACCTGAAAACCATCTCCATCAATCCACAAAACATATACCTTCAAGCCATACAAAGACATAACTCCATTTCTATACTCTATACTAGTTTTCTAAACATTTTAGCAATCCAAAACAACCTCATAAACTTGAAATTAGGACTTTTGCGGAAGTAAATAAGCTATCAAAATATGTGTGAACTTTAGACTAGAGTTTGTACCCAACTTTGTATCTATGCAAGGTTTAAACAAAGTCATTCATTCTACCACTTCAAAACACCAAAACACATGTTCTATAAGACTTAGCCCAATGATCTCTTCCACGGTTCCGCCGCCACTGAACATCAATGCAAGTCCCTTCGCCTCCTTAACTTATGCTTTTTCTTTACCTTTGTCTGCAATAGAAGGAAATGCAACTAATAAGCAAATTGCTTAGTAAGTAAATCCTAACTCACAAATCCAACGATAAGGGATAAACATGCTCTTTTCAAAGAATGTTTGCTTCAAAATACATGCACTTGGAAATATTTGCACATGAGAACTCTCCTACACTTATCATGCTCAATCATGATTGAAAATATTTACTAGCATCAAAACACTTGCAAACTTAACATGCTCATGATTTCTTTTGAAACTTACTAATGATACATTTCCATACTTTAAAAATACTAACTTCCTTGTTCTTTCTCTTTAACATGTTTATATCGTAACCATGTCAACATACATAACCAAACATGCACTTAAGGAAATTAAAACACTTACATAAACTCATATACTTCAAAATAATAATCAACTTTCTCAGGCATTGAGAATGTACCTGGTATCAGTGTACCAATGCGCGCATCCCTAATAGGTTTCGGGGTAGCTAGCCACCGCACCCTATTAGAGCTTCTTTCTAACTTTCTGTGGGCCTCTCTTTTGCCCGGTACATGTCACTTTACAAAAGTAAAATACTTGCTTACTCATGGTGCTTGTATTTATCATGCTAACTTTCTTTTCATAAACTTTGCACTATAAACCTTTACCTTTTCTTACTTGGAACTTTCATCGAGCACCTTGCGTGCCCTTAACCCAAAACTCATTTTTGGGACTTTTTAAGAACTTGGTCTTTCATGCTTAGATCACACATATAAAAATCTACTCAAATTCAAGTTCTATGATTAAAAACATGTATTCTTTAGACACTTAAATCACACAATAAATAATATTCTCAAAACATGCACTTAGATCACAAAATCATGGTTCTACAACGAGAAATTACATGCGAAGCTACTCCTATTGCAGGTGAGTGATTTACTTACACTTTTCTTGAAGAAAACTCACTAAGTATCTCGAAATTTCTAGTGTAGGGCTCTTTTCCTCTTCCTTTGCAAGAAAACTCCACTTCTTAGCCCTAGGGAAGAAGCCCTAGGCTCTCCACTCAAGAGGAGGAAGAAGGAGGAAGAAAACCCTTGTTTTCTCCCTGTTTTCGCAGCCCCCAAGCTCCCTATTCGCGCAGCCTCTCCAAGCCCTAATGGGGTCTTAACTCAACTTAAGTGGAAGTTTGAATACCTCTTCATGAAACGGGCTAAATCAACTATAATATTATTTCGTTTCATCCTTTTCTGTGCTTGATACCCTAGCCCAGCTGGTTTCTCAGATGCCCTTAAGGCCTTGCTTGCCTTGTGTTCGCGGGATTAAATCCCACCCGACTCCTTATTTTTTTCTTTTTATTTTTAATCCGAAAAAATGCTATAAAATCCCAAAAAATCCCTAATAATACTAGAAAATTATTTGGTGTTACAATCCTCCCTACCTTATAAAAAGTTCGTCCTCGAACTTAGAACAGCTCTGGATACTTTTGCCTCATGCTATCTTCTGATTCCCAGGTTGCCTCTTTATACTTCTGATTCAACCATAAGACTTTCACTAATGGTACCACTTTGTTCCTTAGCTTCTTATCTGCTCGATCTATTATCTGAATAGGTCGACTTTCATAACTGAGATCCTCTTGCACTTGTACCATCTGTGGCTCAATTACTTGGTTGGCATCTGGGATATGCTTCTTTAGCATTGAGACATGGAATACATTGTGTATTGCGGACATCTCTGGAGGTAGCTCCAACTCATAAGCTACTTTGCCAACTCTTTTCGTCACTAGGTAGGGTCCTGTGTATCGAGGACTTAGCTTACCTTTCTTGCCAAAATCTCATTACACCCTTCATAGGAGCTACTTTGAGGAAAACTGTGTCCCCAACATCAAACTCTAACGGTCTACGCGTACATCGGCATAACCTTCTGCCTACTCTGAGCAGCTTCTATTATCTGGCGGACACTCTTTATAGCTTTTGTGGTATCATCTATAAGGTCAGTCTGAGACCCCATTTCTTTTCTCTCACTCTCAGGAAGAACATGCCGAACACCTGAAGATGGTATTACAAACCTAAGCATGATAAGACCAAATTCTTGAAAAGTCCCAAAAATGAGTTTTGGGTTAAGGGCACGCAAGGTGCTCGATGAAAGTTCTAAGTAAGAAAGGTAAAGTTTTGTAGTGCAAAAAGTTATGCAAAAAGAAAGATAGCTTGATAAGTATAAGCTTTATGAGTAAGAAAGTATTTTACTTTTGTAAAGTGACATGTACCGGGCAAAAGAGAGGCCCACAGAAAGTTAGAAAGAAGCTCTAATAGGGTGAGGTGGCTAGCTACCCCGAAACCTATTAGGGATGCGCGCATTGGTACATTGATACCATGGTACAGTGTCAAGGCCTGAGAAAGTTGATTATTATTTTGAAGTATATGAATATATGTAAGTGTTTCAATTTCCTTAAGTGCATGTTTTTGTGATGTATGTTAACATGGTTATGGTATAAGCATGTTAAAGAGAAAGAGCAAAGAAGTTAGTGTTTTAAAGTATGGAAATGTATCATTAGTAAGTTTCAAAAGAAATCATGAGCATGTTAATGTTTGCAAGTGTTTTGATGCTAGTAAATGTTTTCAAGCATGATTGAGCATGATAAGTATATGAAGTTTCCATGTGCAAGTATTTCAAAGTGCATGTGTTTTGAAGCAAGCATTATTTGAAAAGAGCATGTTTATCATTGATCGCATGGATTTGTGAGTTAGGATTTACTTACTAAGCAAATCGCTTATTAGTTGCATTTCCTTCTATTGCAGACAAAGGTAAAGAAAAAGCATAAGCTAGGGAGGCGAGCGGGACTTGCATTGATGTTCAGTGGCGGCGGAACCGTGGAAGAGATCGTCGCGTTAAGTTCTTGTAGAACATGTGTTTTGGTGTTTTGAATTGGTAGAATGAATGACTTTGTTTAAACCTTGCATAGAGACAAAGTTGGGTACAAACTCTAGTCTAGAGTTCATATATTTTGATAGCTTATTTACTTCCGTAAAGATCCTAATTGCAAGTTTATGAGTTTGTTTTGGGTTGCTAAAATGTTTATAAAACTAGTGTAGAGTATAGATTTGGAGTTATTTATCTATATACTTGAAAGTATATGAATTGTGAAGCTTTGGAAATGGTTTTCAGGTCTGTAAATGCAGTTTTCAGGCGTGCCAGTCGACTGGTTAAGAACCAGTCGACTGCGATATCGAACAGAACCTCCTGTTCGATGCACCAGTCGACTATCATGAGGCCAGTCGACTGGTGCAGGGCCCAGAAAGTTTCTGTGGCCGATACCAGTCGACTGGCTATATATCAGTCGACTGGTACCTTTAAAAAGAAAATGGTATAGAGCAGCTGGTTAATGCTTTAGTCTTATAACTAAGAGGTCTAGGGGTCAAATCCTTCTAAAGCAAATAAAATGAAAGCTTTTTTTTAAAATTCAGAAAAAAATCAGAGCAAGTTAGGGGAAGTCAAGTAGTTGTAACCTAAGGCTAAGAATAAGGTAAAGTTAAGGTTATGTAAAAGTGACGCCCGCCTTAAGGAAGAGAAGGCGGGTCGTCACAGAGTGGTATCAGAGTCAAAGTCTCCATCCTTCCACACTGACATCAAGCATCAATCCTAATTCTAAGCAAAAATAAATAAATAAACATGCCAAAAAATTATCTAAGTTATATCATAATTGAAATAAAACTCTGATTTTTAAAAATTAGCAATGTTGTGAGTCATGTTTTCTAACGTATTAACCTTAACTAATTTATACGAATTAATCACATTATTTGAGATAAATATTGGATTTTCAAATATTGAAAACTTACCTTTTCCGATCGTTTATCCAGTACTCTTGTAATGATCATGAGCTAATCGGACCAGTTTGGGTCGATCTCCTTCATTGTCTTCTGATTCCGAGCTTGAGTTGGACTCGGGTACAGGTTGAAGCTTCTTCTTTGGTTGTTCTCTTGGATCTTTCCCTACACTAGAAATTACACCTTCCTCGACCATTACAGTATCTGTTTGATTATTTAATTGTAATTTAAAAAAGGATTTCGAAATTGGTTACCATTTTTGTCTTAGTCAATTCGTCTTCTACCTCTTGCTCGAATTTGTAGTCAGGTATGGATTCTTTCTTATCTTCTGACCCGGAGTCAGTTGTGAAGTCGGGTGCTAACTCTTCTACGATCTCAATACCGGAGCTCTCTTCGTGTAGATTGATTAGCTTTTCTCAAATTTCTCTAGCATATCTGCATGGACCTACTAGTTCGAGTTGCTCCTTTGGTTAGGCCATATTGTAGGATTGCAGTTGCCCTTGCATCGGTCTCGATTTGGTTGAGGGTTTATTGATCCAGTTTGTCCCACTCGATTGCTAACTCATCTTCTACGGGAAAAGAGAATCCCGTTTGGATGATCCACCATAAGTCCATGTGGGCCTTCAGAAGGGACTCCATTTGACTTCTCCAAAAATTGAAGTTCTCGCCAGAGAATAGCGGTGGACGAGCACTGTTCCACTCTTGGTTGGCCATTTAGTTTAAACCTCATACACACAAGAAATAACAGAAATGTGTTGGTGCAGGAAGCACCATATCGAACCTTGTTTTGATATTGGCAAAGGATTCAAAGTTAAGTTCATTTGTGATCTAATAAAGTTACTTGAGTGTGCAGAAAAAAGTCCTAGCGAAGGACTGCTAGGCATTGGCGAAGGAATGCCAGGGTAAAAAGTCCTAGCGTAGGACTGCTAGGCACTGGCGAAGGAATGCCAGGCGAAGGATAGCTTGGGACTAAAGCCCTAGCGAAGGAATGCTAGGCACCGGGTGAAGGACAGCTCGGTATCCAAGACCTGGCGAAGGACCGCTAGGCAAAAGTCCAACCAAAGGAGCGGTTGGCATCAGGTATATTCTCCCGAGAGGAGTAGGTGAGGATGCGTTCCCCGTCGAGGGAACAGTAGGCGTCGGTTCGACCTAGGGCTCCATTTTGGAGGCCCGAAGTCAGAACCAAGACAGCTAAGGCTGTATAAAAATTAATATGTTACTGCTTTTTGTACTAACCCTGGATGCAGGACCGAAGGACTGAGTGTCTGCAGCTCAGAGAGCCTCAAAGGAGTGAGGCAGAAGCTGAGTAGGGCGCCCCGGATGTTCCGGGCGCCCCCAAGGTGAAGACCAACCAGCAGGAGCAAACTCTGCTTTGACAACTAACTGTTGGGGCGCCCCGGATGCTCCGGGCGCCCCCATCGCTCCGGGCGCCCCGCATGCTGCGGGCGCCCCCCAGCGCCAACTACCGAACCAGCTCCCCTCGAAGCCAACAGATGAAAGCTTAACTCGGTCAATACGGGCGCCCCGATCGCTTCGGGCGCCCCGGTCAATGCTGATCCCGAATTTAAAGGGATCAGAAGCTGACCGAGCAATTACCGGATCGACTGACACGTGGGGGGGGGCGCCCTCGACGATCCGGGCGCCCCCAGGGCTATATAAAGGGCCCTCGACCCCAAGGCTGAAAGCAACGAATTCATTCGACGCATTCACTCTCTTTTGCTC
>JAGFNQ010003807.1:64655-123216 GCA_024364735.1 Boesenbergia rotunda | reverse complement strand
TCTTTGAATACACTAGGATATCATCAATAAAGACAATGACGAACTTGTCCAGAAAATCCTTGAACACTCTATTCATTAGATCCATAAACGTCGTAGGGGCATTTGCCACTCCAAAGGGCATGACCACAATCTCATAGTGCCCATATCTTGTACTGAAAGCAGTCCTTAGCACATCACTCTCCTTCACTTTGAGTTGATGGTAACCGGATCGCAGATCTATTTTGGAGAACACTGTGGCTCCCTTCAGCTGATCAAATAAATCATCTATCCTTGGCAAAGGATATCTGTTCTTGATGGTTACCTTATTCAAAGCTCGATAATCTATGCACATTCGTATAGATCCATCTTTCTTCTTGACGAATAATACAGGAGCTCCCCAAGGTGAATGACTAGGGCGGATGAAACCCTTGTCGAGCAGCTCTTGCAATTGTTCTTGCAATTCTTTCAGTTCTGCCGGCGCCATGCGATAAGGTGCCTTTGAAATTGGGTTGGTTCCTGGGGCCAACTCAATTTCAAACTCAATTTCCCGATTGGGAGGGAGTCCTGGTAATTCTTCAGGAAACACCTCAGGATAGTCACAGACTACCCTCACTTCTTCTCCCTTCAACCCTTCTCCTTGACTTACATCCACTATATGAGCTATAAAACTAGAGCACCCCTTCTCTAACATTCTCTGAGCTTGTAAGGTAGATAAGAACCTTTTTGTCTTTCTCTTTGGGTCCCCAACAAACTCAAATGGAGGTTCTGCTTCTGGTGTGAACTTTACTTTCCTTTTGAATTGCTTCCAGAAGTATTTTGATCCCACTACTTCCTTTTGTTTGGGTTCCCCTTTCTAGTTCTGCGGGTTACCCTGGGATCTCTGGACTGGTACTTGCTTCTATTGCATACTGGTGGCCTTTATATTGTTTAATTAACTGTTTAAGAAATGCTCAGTGATTAAAACACTACTTATCAGTTCTTTTAAGGTCTACGGCCTATTAACACCGCTGGCCACATTTAACGCTATCTCAACCTTAACATCTTGAGCATTAGCCTGACTCTTTCTCTTTCAGTGCCAACTAGCTCTAGGCACAGACAAGCTAGTCGGTTGAACTTCCTCACTGATTCATCCACGGATAGTTCTCCTTGTCTGAACTCCGTGAATTTGTCTTAATGCTTATTGGTTACTCGCATGTGAAAATATTCTTCGAAGAACTTAGTCTCGAAGTCGTCCCATGTCATCTAGCTGACATTTCTCTTGGCCTTGACTCTCTCCCATCACATTCTAGCATCTCCTGCAAGGCAGAAAGATGTACAATTTATCTTCTCTACCTCAGGCTAGTCCAGTAGCTGTACTATGCTTTCCAAAGTTCTGAACCATGCTTGAGCATCCCCTGGTTCGCTTGTGCCTGAGAAGTTCCCTGGCTTCAATTTCAGCCACTAGATGAGGTATGCTTCTTGCCTTACCCCCTTGCCGGGACTACCGATGTAACCGATGGATCTTCGGTCACAACTGGTGCAACTACATTCTCCACCGGCGGGGTAATGGGAGAAGACTACTGATTAGCCCTCCTGGTGGTAATAACTTGCTGTTGTTATGTTAACTGTCTCTCTAACTAAGCCACCACGTCTAAGAGATTTGGTGGAAGTACTGACTCTGTTGCCTCTTGCCCTCTAGGAGCTTGCTCCTTGTTTTGGGCCTTTCTAGGACGTCCTCTTAAAATGTATAACTTAACACTTAACGATAATGTTCCCAAATTGGCTTTAGGATAACAAGACCTTGGTCTTGATTCTTATCTCATTTCTTAGTCCTAGAACTCGTTCTAGGGCTTAGTAAGACCTTGGACTTACTCAGAACTTTTATCAAGCACCTTGCATGCCATAATCCCAAAACTTGCTTTTGGGCAATCAAGACCTTGGACTTGCTATACTAAGATCACAACATGAAGGACGTCCTCTTGGTATTCTCCTAGTCTATAGTGTAAAGAAAATAAAATCTCATTATCTCTTACTAACTTACTTCATTATCTCCATGCACATATTAGCATATAATAATGCTAACATACTTCCTTACTAACTTACTTCATTATCTCCATGCACATATTAGTATATAATAATACTAACATACTTCCTTATCATCTTTCACTTACTGATACTAGCAGTCAATAATGAAAAGTATACAAAAACTATAACATATGAACTTCTTACATGGCAGGCGGCAAGATTGATGCTTGATGTCAGTGTGGCGGAAGGATGGAACTTTGCTCTGATACCACTCTGTGACGACCCGCCTTCTCTTCCTTAAGGCGGGCGTCGCTTTTACTTAACCTTAACTTTACCTTATTCTTAGTCTTAGGTTACAACTACTTGACTTCTCCTAACTTGCTCTGATTTTTTTCTGAATTTTAAAAAAAAAGCTTTCATTTTATTTGCTTTGCAAGGATTTAACCCCTAGACCTCTTAGTTGTAAGACTAAAGCATTAACCAACTGCTCTATACCATTTTCTTTTCAAAGGTACCAGTCGACTGCTATATAGCCAGTCGACTGGTATCGGCCACAGAAACTTTCTGGGCCCGGCACCAGTCGACTGGCCTCATGACAGTCGACTGGTGCATCGAACAGGAGGTTCTGTTCGATATCGCAGTCGACTAGTTCTGAACCAGTCGATTGGCACGCCTGAAAACTGCATTTACAGACCTGAAAACCATTTCCAAAGCTTCACAATTCATATACTTTCAAGTATATAGATAAATAACTCCAAATCTATACTCTACACTAGTTTTATAAACATTTTAGCAACCCAAAACAAACTCATAAACTTGCAATTAGGATCTTTGCGGAAGTAAATAAGCTATCAAAATATATGAACTCTAGACTAGAGTTTGTACCCAACTTTGTCTCTATGCAAGGTTTAAACAAAGTCATTCATTCTACCAATTCAAAACACCAAAACACATGTTCTACAAGACTTAACCCGACGATCTCTTCCACGGTTCCGCCGCCACTGAACATCAATGCAAGTCCCGCTCGCCTCCCTAGCTTATGCTTTTTCTTTACCTTTGTCTGCAATAGAAGGAAATGCAACTAATAAGCGATTTGCTTAGTAAGTAAATCCTAACTCACAAATCCATGCGATCAATGATAAACATGCTCTTTTCAAATAATGCTTGCTTCAAAACACATGCACTTTGAAATACTTGCACATGGAAACTCTCATATACTTATCATGCTCAATCATGCTTGAAAACATTTACTAGCATCAAAACACTTGCAAACATTACATGCTCATGATTTCTTTTGAAACTTACTAATGATACATTTCCATACTTTAAAACACTAACTTCTTTGCTCTTTCTCTTTAACATGCTTATACCATAACCATGTTAACATACATCACAAAAACATGCACTTAAGGAAATTGAAACACTTACATATATTCATATACTTCAAAATAATAATCAACTTTCTCAGGCCTTGACACTGTACCATGGTATCAATGTACCAATGCGCGCATCCCTAATAGGTTTCGGGGTAGCTAGCCACCGCACCCTATTAGAGCTTCTTTCTAACTTTCTGTGGGCCTCTCTTTTGCCCGGTACATGTCACTTTACAAAAGTAAAATACTTTCTTACTCATAAAGCTTATACTTATCAAGCTATCTTTCTTTTTGCATAACTTTTTGCACTACAAAACTTTACCTTTCTTACTTGGAACTTTCATCGAGCACCTTGCGTGCCCTTAACCCAAAACTCATTTTTGGGACTTTTCAAGAATTTGGTCTTATCATGCTTAAGTCACACATACAAAACCTACTCAAATTCAAGTTCTATGATAAAAACATATATTCTTTAGAAACTTAAATCACACAATAGAACAATATTCTCAAAGCATGCACTTAGATCACAAAATCATGGTTCTACAACGAGAAACTACATACGAAACTACTTCTATTGTAGGTGAGTGATTTACTTACCCTTATCTTGAAGAAAACTCACTAAGTATGGTTTAAATCCCAACGTAGCACTCCTCTTCCCTTTCTTCGCGCAAATCTCCTCCCTCCTTGACCCTAGGGAAGAAGCCCTAGATGTTCTACTCAAGAGGAAGAAGAAGGAGGAAAAGATCCTTTGCCTTCTCCCTGTTTTCGCAGCCCCCCTCTGCCTGTTTGCGCCGTCGCCCAGCCCTAAAAGGGGATTAAATCGCAACTTAAGCGGAAGTTTAAATACCTCTTCATGAAACGGGCTAAATCAACTATAACATTAATTCGCTTCATCCTTTTCTGTGCTTGATACCCTTGCCTAGCTGGTTACCCCAACTCCCTTAAGGGCTTGCTTTGCCTTGTGGTCGCAAGATCAAAACCCGCCCGACCCCCTTTTCTTTTTCTTTTTATTTTAATTCCGAAAAATGCTAGAAAATTCCGAAAAACCCCTAATAATACCAAAAAATTATTGGGTGTTACACTAGTATTGGGAGGAGGTGAGATGATAGTACGTTAGGGAAACCTTTCTAATAAGTATACTCTACTTGGTCTGTTTAGTCTGGTGAAACTAGCCGAAGCTACCGATCCAAGACCCAAACTAGTTAGACCAAAATCTTTCAAGGAATAACTTGAAGATGAATTTTCTATAAAAGGTTTTGTCAAGGAAAGGGTTGATGATCCAATAAGCCTACGGCCAAAGAAGGCCTAGTGCCTCGCCAAGACCTGAAAGCCAATTATAGAAAATCAAATTCACCTTACTATTAGCAGATTTGAATCTAACACAAATTTTAAGTAAATCTTAGATTTAACACTAATTCGAAGATAAAAATAAAGCATCTCACAAAACAGATAAGGTAACCTATTTTTGTCATGTAGAACTGGGTGAGATATATAGGACTTAATAATGCAGTTCAATACTTTTTCAAAATCAATTCAATTCTTTCCAAAATTAATTCTAAATTAACTCTATATGTTTTCCACTCAACATTTTTCAAAAATTGAATTTCATTTGTTTTCAAAATTAACTCACCAAACTAAGTCTTGATTGAATTATACTAAGACCTAGGGCATGATTGAGTCAATTATTGATTGGTAAAACCAAGTCAATATAGTCAAACCTGGACAACACTGAAATCCCTTAAGGCACTTAGATAAAGTTAGGCTGTGTCGGATACAAGGGGAGTTTTTTTTAAAAAAAATAGATTTTTTCTAAAACTTAGTATCATCTCAAAATAAGGTTTTCAAAAATTTGATTCAAAAACCTTCGTATATTACTATCTCTTTGAAAAATTATTATCATATCTTTGAAAAATTATTATCATTTCAAAATATTTTTCAAAAACTGTGCTATCATTCCAAATTGTGTTTTCAAAAATCTATCTCCTTGAAAATTATCATACTCAAAAGGCTATTCAAAATTGTTCCTTTAATTTTGACAAACCCTAAGACTCAGAGGAGGATTAACTTGTGGTCAACAAGCCTCCTAGGACTGTGTCAGGTTTAGGGGGAGTTCAAATCTTTCAAATAATCACTATATTTTTCGAAAATTGTGCTTTACAAAAACCATTATCATTTCAAAATGTTTTTTGAAAACGGGGCTTATGCTTTAAAATTATCTTCATTTCAAATTGAATTTTCTAAAATTATATTACCGTACTGTTATTCAAAACTATTCATTTGATTTTAATAAACCCTAAAGACATAGAGGAATGTCCACTTCATGATCTACAAGGACTCCTAGGATGTGTCAAATTTAGGGGAAGTCTAAATCAAAAGAAAATTTTTTGACAAATTTTTTTGCAATTATTTGTTTTGAATTATTAAATAATTCTTGTGGTTTGAACCAACCCTAAAAACTCAGAGGAAGAGTACTTGTGGTCAACAAGCTTCCTAGGACTGGGTCAAGTTTAGGGAGAGGTCAAACTGAAGCATTTGCTAATGACAAAATAATATGTTTTCATGTACTGCATTATTTAATCCGTCTGAAAACATAAGGGAGTTTGTTTAAATACTTTCATCTTTTAAATACTTATGGAAAATAATATTTACTTGAGTTTGAAGAATTTTCAGGACACTTAGGAAAATATCCTTGTAGTCAATAAGGTTTCCTAGGATTATGTCAGACTGGAAAAGAAACCAAGTCAAGTAAAATATTATCTTTTAAAAATAAAATTTTTCAAAAGTACTTATACCTCTCAAAAATTCTAATATTTTTTCAAAAGTACTTATACCTCTCAAATTCATAAATTTTTTCAAAGTACTTATGTTTTAAAGACAATTGTTCAAAAGTACTTGTTTTTTTAAGTATTTGTATTTTTCAAAATATTCAAAACAAGTAAACTTATTGATTATATATTTTTTTTATTATCATGCATGGACTCAAAGAGAATATTGATTAAATATTTTTTTTATTATCATGCATGGACTCAAAGAGAATATACACTTGACTCCAGTTCTATTTTTTGAGTATCAATTCTTCATTATTTCAAACTTGTGTTACTTAGAAATTATCATAATTTTTGACATTATTCTCTCACTCAAATATTTATGTTTTCAAAACCCATAAGCTCTAATATACAAATTTTAAATGTCTTTGAAAATATTTTTTTCAATAGTTCTTTATTGATATATTGTTGGATCGAGAGAACTGATAGAGGGGGGGTGAATATCGGAAATCGTTTTTCTTTCGGAAAGCTTAGAGCAAGTACGCAGCGGAAATTAGAAACACAGAGACACAGTCCATTTTACTTGGTTCGGAGCCTGTGTCGACTCCTACTCCAAGGCCCACGGTCGTTGACCGTTTACTTTGGGCAATTCTATATCAGGCGCAAATAGTTTACAGAAAATTATTACAAAATTTAGTACTGTAAACTTAAATAGCTCTTTTTACCGACGTCCGAGGAAGATCGACTTTTTCCAGAGCAGCAGGACGTCATCGGCTCGAGTTGGAAGGATTCCGGGGCGAAGCGCGAGAGCAGAAGAGCGTATAAGCGTTGTTTTGAAGTTGTTGTTGAAGGCTTGGGCGTTGGGTGCTATTTATAGCACCTCGGGGCGCCCTGGACGTCGGGGGCGCCCTGCCACGTGTCAAGCGATCCGCCTTTAGCTCGGTCAAAAGTTATCCCATCCGAATAGGGATAAGTTTGACTCTGGGGGCGTCCTGGTTGCAGAGGGTGCCTTGGCTGACTTCTTCCGCGCAAAATCTCGGCTGTGGATAAAGATGAAGCTTCACAGACTTGGGCTGAGGGCGCACTGGCTGCTGAGGGCGCCCTGGCTACTGAGGGCACCCTGCCCAGTAAGTAGCCGAAGCCCTTTTTGCTTTACTTGGTTCTGGTTCACCTTGGGGGCGCCCTGCTCAGCTACTGCCTCACTCCTTTGAGGCTCTCTGAGTTGCAGACACACGTTCCTTCGGTCCTGCATCCAGGGTTAGTCCAAAACACAATAAAATAATTAATTATTAGTTTATATAGCCTTAGCTGTCTTGGTTCTGACTTTGGTCTCCAAAATGGAGCCCTAGGTCGAACCGACGCCTACTGTTCCCTCGACGGGGAACGCGTCCTCACCTACTCCTCTCGGGAGAATGTACCTGATGCCAACCACTCCTTTGATTGGTCTTTTGCCTGGCGGTCCTTTGCCAGGGCTTGGATGCCGAGCTGTCCTTCGCCCGGTGCCTAGCATTCCTTCGCTAGGGCTTTAGTCCCAAGCTGTCCTTCGCCTGGCGCCTAACAGTCCTTCGCTAGGGCTTTTTACCCTGGCATTCCTTCGCCAGGTGCCTAGCAGTCCTTCGCTAGGGCTTTTGACTCTGGCATTCCCTCGCCAGTGCCTAGCAGTCCTTCGCTAGGGCTTTTCCTGCACACTAGAGTAACTTGTTAGAAAACAAGTAAGACTTAACTTTTGAACTCTGTTGCCATTATCAAAACACAGGTTTGACTTGGGTGCTTTCTGCACCAACAATCTCCCCCTTTTTGATTTATGGCAACCCTAGTTCAAAAAGTTAAGTTTAAGCAAGCATGAAAAGTTAAATTTCGTTCCCTCCCCCTGGAAGGAATCTCCCCCTTGATTTTTCAAAAATTCGTGGGGTTAAAAAAAAACTTTTATTTGTACTTTAAAAACTTAAGTTTTAGGTACTTAGAAATCTTTTGATAACTTAAGTTAAAAGTACATAGGAGAGTTTTTGAAAGCATGATTTTAGAGTACTAAGAATGTTTGAAGCCTTAAGTTTTAAGGTACTCAAAAAGTTTTGAAAGTGTTAACTTAAGTACTTGGTAAGATTTCAAAAGCTTAACTACTTAGTAAGAAAAAACTTTAGTACATTTGGAAAACTTAAGTGCTTAATAATTTTGAAGATTTAAGTACTTAATGAATTTGTAAGATTTAAGTACATAATAAATTTTGAAAAACTTAAGTACTTAATTAATTAATAAATTTGAAAAACCTAAGTACTTAGTTAATAATTTGAAGAAGATTTGCTTAAGTACTTAGCTAATTTTGAAAAGGTTTTTGAAAAGTTTAAGTACTTAGAAAAATTTTAAAAAAGCTTAAGTATTTTTGAAAGCTTTTTGAATAAAGGATAAGAAAATTTTGAAAACTTTTTTGAATAAAGGATAAGAAAATTTTGAAAACCTTTTGAATAAAGGATAGAGTAAAAAATATTTGAGCAAAAATGTTTTACTCTCTCCTTTCCTATCTCTCCCCCTTTGCCATATATCAAAAACAGATAAATATAGCAGAAAAATTTACATAAAGGAAATAAGTAAGATTTTGCTGTACTGAACCAATTCATTATTAGATTTAAATCAAATCAGTCAATTTTCTCTGTAGGGGCCTGTCTAACCCAATTAGCTACTTGCTAACTGTTATAAACAGTAGCTTTTGCTAGGGTTAGTCAAGTTAAGTGTTTTTGTTCAAGTTAGATTTTCTAAACTTGACACTTAACTTGATTGCTGTGTAAGTTGTATTTAGTGCCCCAATTACTGCAGATGCACTGACTTAAAGCATCTTGAATTAAGGCAAAGACCTAAGCATCTCAACCCATTCTAGGTTATCAATCAAAAGTACCCTAAGGTGCTTGTGAGATGCTGGCTTCTAAGTCTATAGGTGCATGCAGTTCTAGGGTTAGGACCTAGGCTAAGTCCATTTTCAAAAAAGCCCTAGTTTTGAAAAGGGGTAGTTTTGAAAAACAAATAAAACTAAGTCGAAAAATGAAAACTGATTTTGAAATTAAGTAAAGCAGTTTTTCAAATTCTATTTTGAGTAACAATTTTTAAAAAGCAAGTAGAACAGTAATAGAAGGAAATGTAGTTAATCTATTCTACTGAACACAATCCTAACTGCCTTCTTAGTGAACTGAACTCAGATTCAGGTAAGGGTTTTGTGAATATATCAGCTAAGTTGGATTTAGAGTCAATATGCTTAAGTACTATTTCACCCCTGGCTACATGGTCTCTTACAAAATGATGTTTGACTTCTATATGTTTGGTTCTTGAATGTTGGATCGGGTTCTTAGTTAAATTAATTGAACTTATATTGTCAATAAATACTTGAGTTTGGGTGTAGTTGAGCTGGAAGTCCTTTAGTGTATGCATCATCCATAAAAGTTGAGCTACACACTCTCCTAAGGCCACATACTCAGCTTCAGTTGTGGATAAAGCTACACAGTGTTGTTTTCTGCTGCACCAACTAACTAGACTCTGTCCTAACAGTTGGCAGCTTCCACTTGTGCTCTTTCTATCTAATTTACATCCAGCATAATCAGAATCTGAGTATCCTGTCAAATCAAAAGTTGAGGTCCTAGGATACCAAATTCTACATTTAGGGTGCCCTTTACATATCTTAGTATTCTTATTAGGGCCGCTAAGTGTGTTTCCTTAGCACAGGTTTGATACCTAGCACACATCCCTACAGCAAAAAGAATGTCAGGTCTACTGGCTGTAAGGTACAGTAGGCTACCTACCATACTCCTATAGAGTTTGGGGTCCACTAGTTTACCATCAGGGTCACTATCAATTTTTACATTAGTGGTCATGGGGGTACTTATACTTTTAGAGTTATCCATTTTAAATTTCTTTATCAATTCATTAGCATACTTAAATTGATGAACGTAGTTTCCATCCTTAGTTTGTTTAATTTGTAAGCCTAGGAAAAAGTTAAGCTCACCAACTAAGCTCATTTCAAATTCATCATTTTCCATTATTTTGACAAACTCTTTTAGGAAGTTTGTGTTGGTGGATCCAAAAATTATGTCATCTACGTAAATTTGGGCAATGAATATATCTTTTCCTAGGGTTTTAATAAATAGGGTTGAGTCAATTTGGCCTTGTTTGAATTCTTTAGAAGTTAAGTAGGTTGATAACTAGGTGCTTGTTTTAACCCATATAAGGCTTTAGTTAGTTTGTAAACGTGGTTAGGTTTGTCTAAGTCCTCAAACCCTGGGGTTGTCCTACATAAACTTCTTCTTTAATGAATCCATTTAAGAAGGCTGACTTTACATCCATTTGATATAACTTAAATCCTTTATGGGATGCAAAGGCTAACAACATTCTAATGGACTCAAGTCTAGCTACTGGGGCATATGTTTCATCGTAGTCTAATCCCTCTGCTTGGCTGAAACCCTTTGCTACTAAGCGGGCTTTATTTCTGACTATTTCTCCTTGATCATTCAGCTTATTCCTAAAGACCCACTTAGTGTCAATGACGGATTTGCCCTCAGGTTTAGGTACTAATTCCCAGACTTGGTTTCTCTCGAATTGAGCTAGTTCTTCTTGCATCGCTATGATCCAATCAGGATCAGGTAGGGCTTCCTCTATAGTTTTGGGTTCAATTTTTGATATCATAGCTATTTGACTAAGGTTCCTATAGGAGGACCTAGTCCTGACTCCTAGAGTTGGATCACCCACAATTTGATCGGTTGGGTGACTAAGTCTGGGTTTCTTTGTTCTTCTAGAGCTTGGTTCAGCCTCAGGTCCGGCTGGTTGGTTTGGTTCACTATTTGGTTCGACTCTTTGGGCTGGTTCATTTGTTGGTTCGATTCTTGGTTCAGTTAATTCATTAATTGGTTCAATAGTTAGTTTGTTTAAGGGTTCAATTAATGGTTCAATAATTTGTTCATTATTTTCTTGGTCAGAGTTTGATGAAATTGGGTCTGGATTATTAGATGTTGAATTGATTTCTTCATCAAAAATTAAGTTTGTTGTTTCTTCAATTTTCTTAGTTTGTTTGTTGTAAACTCTATAGGCTCTACTTGTGGTTGAATACCCTAGGAAAATACCTGGGTTTGACTTGGATTGAAATTTTCCTAAATAGTCTTTGGTGTTTAGGATATGGACTTTGCACCCAAAGACCCTTAGGTAATGTAGATTTGGTAGTCTATGGTAGTATAATTCATAGGGGGTTTTGTTGTGTCGCTTGTTAATCAAAGCCCTATTTTGTATATAACAAGCCGTACTAGTTGCTTCTGCCCAAAATTGGTTTGCTAAGTTGAATTCGTTGAGCATAGCCCTAGCGGCTTCTTGTAATGTTCTATTCCTTCGCTCAACTATCCCATTTTGTTGGGGGGTTCTAGGACATGAAAATTCATGTAAATACCCATTTACTTTACAGAAATCCTCAAATTTTTGATTTTCAAACTCTCCCCCGTGATCACTCCTAAGTCTTTTAATTTTAGTGTCGTTTTGATTTTCAATTAGTTTACAGAATTCAATAAATAGGTTTAGGGTTTCATCTTTGGTTTTTAGGAACCTAACCCAGGTAAACCTAGAGTAATCATCAACTATTACTAAGCAGTATCGGTTCCCGCTTAGTCACTTGGCTCCATGTGAATCAAATAGGTCAAGGTGCAGGAGCTCAAGTGTGGTTTGAGTTAAATCAGACTGGATTAGTTTGTGATTGGATTTGGTTTGTTTACCTTGATTACATGATTCACATATTAGGTTTTCATTATTTTTGATTTTGGGGATACCTTTGATTAAGCCAAGTTGGGTAATTTTTGAGATAGTTCTCAAATTGGTATGACCTAATCTCCTATGCCAGAGGTTTGATTGTTCTAATTGTGTTAACATACATTTGGGTATAAGGGAAAGATTTATAGTGTATACATCGTTTTTCCTAGTGCCCTTAAGTATGATTTCTGAGTCTTGTTCATTTCTAATCAGGCAGTTGGAATTGTTGAAAGTAACTATATAACCAGAATCACATAACTGACTTATGCTAAGCAAGTTAAAATTAAAGTTTTCAACCAATAGAACTTTCTTAATAATGAAATCAGATTTAAGCTCAATATTACCTGACCCAATTACCTTGAGTGTAGCATTATTGCCAAATGCCACTGAGCCTAGGTTTTTGAGTTTGAGCTTGGTGAACTTCAATTTATCTCCAGTCATGTGTCTGGAGCAACCGCTATCCAACATCCATTGGTCCAAATCTTTATGTTCCTACGCATAAAGAATTTTCTTGATTTGGATCCAATTAGAATCAGGAATAGCTTAAATTGAGTTTCACTGCCTAGTCTGTCTCCCCAAATCTAGGGTTTTCAATCACGTTAACCTTATAGGTTTTGTGAGACAGGTTTTGATAATTTTGACAGTTTATTTTGAAAATAATTAAATTTTGAAAACTTAATTAATTTTGAAAACGATTAAATTTTTGAAAAACTTAATTTTGAAAACAATTAAATTTTTAAAAAGATATTTAAATCTACAAATAACTGAAATTTTGTGTTAGATTCGAATTTGACAAAAATTAATTTGAATTTGAATTTCAAAAATTGGCTTCCAGGTCTTGGCGAGGCACTAGGCCTTCTTTGGCCGTAGCCTTATGGGATCATCCACCCTTTCCTTGACAAAGCCTTTTAATGAAATTTCATTTTCAAAATTATTCTTTGAAAAATTTCTGGTCTAACTAGTTTGGGTCTTGGATCGGTAGCTTCGGCTAGTTCCGCCAAATTGGCTTCCCTAACGTACTATCATCTCACCTCCACCCAATACTATGTTGTCAAGTTTCAGTTAAGTGTGTTTAGTCCTTATACTAACCATTTCTAATTTTAAGCATGGTAAATTGCAGAAATTTTAAATAAACAATCAATCAAACAATTTGCAATCAAAAATTAAATTTTAATGAACAATAAATATTGTTTTCAGTTTGGCTCCCCCTGGACTAAAGCCACGGTGATGGTTAGGCAAGATGTGAATCTTGTCCTTGGGGATCCAATACTGATTTGATCCAGTTGGTTGGTTCAGGCACAGTTTAGGTACCCATGCCTGAATTTTACCTCTGGACTGATTCAGTACAACCAAATACGATCTTTGTCGGGATTTGGTTCGGTAGCCAAGTCCGAATCGATTTAGAACGGACTTCTGTTTCCCAAGAATCATGTCAAGATTTTTGGAACCAGAAGTAAATCGTTCTGAGGCTGATCTAAGATCCTTAACCTGAGTTTTCAGGGAGGAGTTTTCCTTTTCAAGTTTTTCAACTTGAGTAGGAGTTCCTTCCTGAACCTTCTCGGTTAAGGGTTTAGAGTCAGCTCCCTCTTTCAGGAGTTTTACTTCCTGTCGGAGGGATTCGACTCGGAGTTTGGCTTTTGCCAAATCTCGAGAAAGAAATGAAATTAATTCACTTAATTGACATCTATTAAAACCAGTTACCTTAATTTCGCCGTCTTCTGTAAAAGTTAGCTCGCCGTCGTCCTATTCTGATTCTGACTCAGTCTTGACTTTTTCTGAGGCGGTCAGGGCTAGTAGGTTTGATTGGGGTGCTTCCTCTTCTTCTTCTGAGGAAGATTCGTCCCAGGTTGCTTAGAGTGCCTTTTTCCTTCTTATCTTCTTGGACTCCTTCAGATTTGGGCATTCTGTCTTGTAGTGGCCCTTCTTCTTGCACTCGTAGCAGGTTACGTTGGGCTTGTGTTTGTCATTTGCTGGTTCAGCTGGTTCGTCCTTTCTTCGGCTTGTCCTCCGTGTGTTGGCTTGATTTTTTAATTTTTTGTAGTAGCTTCGGGCCAATCGGACCAGCTCAGATTGATCTCCTTCTTCATCTTCTGCGTCTGAGTCAGAGTTGGGCTCGGGTTCAGGTTGAGGTTTCTTCTTTGTTGATTTTCCAGTTTTTCATGCAAAAAAGGCAATACTCTTCTCGGCCATATTGCAGTTAGTCTGCTCATGAAGTTCTAACTCAGAAAATAATTCATCTAATTTAATTTTGGAGAGATCCCTTGAAACCTTGTATGCATCTACCATAGATGCCCACAAGGTATTTCTAGGAAAGCGTTTAGGGCATACCTTATTAGGACACAGTTTTCGACCTTGTGACCTATCGTGTGAAGACCGTTAATCAATTCTTGGATGTTGTCTGCCATCTTGATGGTGTAGAGTTTGTTCAGAAGCAGATCCCTCTTGCTGATCCTGGTGTCTGACGTTCCTTCGTGTAGCTCAATCAATTTTGCCCACAGCTCCTTGGCACTGTTGAAGGGGCCTACTCAGTTGAGCTCTTCCTTTGTCAGCCCGCATTGTAGGGTTTGTGTTGCTTTTGCATCGGCTTCTATTTTGCGCTTTAGGGTGTTGTCCCACTCCGAGTAGCTTTGAGGTAGTCCTTTGGCGTTTTTGGGGATCTCCAGACCGGACTGGATGATGATCCACATGTCCACCTGAGTTTTCAGGTGGACCTCCATTTGACTTTTCCAGTAAGAAAAGTCTTCTCCACTGAAAAGTGGAGGTCTGGCAGTGCTGAATCCCTCTTGCATAGCCATTTATGCTGAAAAAGAAAACTACTAGAAAAATATCCCAAGACTTGGTCTTGGATTAGTAGTGCGGGATAAGGGAAATAAAATATCAAGGGGTGTTGCACCAACCTCGATTAACGAAAAAAAAATCGAAAGAAAAAAAAATCGAACGAAAAAAAAATATTTAAAATTCGAATTAAAAAAAATAAAGAAAATCCGAAAAGAAATTTTCAAACTGGTGGTTGCACCAAGTTTGAACTTCCCCGCTTTGACACCACTTGTTGGATCGAGAGAACCGATAGAGGGGGGGTAATATCGGAAATCGTTTTTCTTTCGGAAAGCTTAGAGCAAGTACGCAGCGGAAATTAGAAACACAGAGACACATTCAATTTTACTTGGTTCGGAGCCTGTGTCGACTCCTACTCCAAGGCCCACGGTCGTTGACCGTTTACTTTGGGCAATTCTATATCAGGCGCAAATAGTTTACAGAAAATTATTATAGAATTTAGTACAGTAAACTTAAATAGCTCTTTTTACCGACGTCCGAGGAAGATCGACTTTTTCCGGAGCAGAAGGACGTCGTCGGCTCGAGTTGGAAGGATTCCGGGGCGAAGCGCGAGAGCAGAAGAGCGTAGAAGCGTTGTTTTGAAGTTGTTGTTGAAGGCTTGGGCGTTGGGTGCTATTTATAGCACCTCGGGGCGCCTTGGACGTCGGGGGCGCCCTGCCACGTGTCAAGCGATCCGCCTTTAGCTCGGTCAAAAGTTATCCCATCCGAATAGGGATAAGTTTGACTCTGGGGGCGCCCTGGTCGCAGAGGGCGCCTTGGCTGACTTCTTCCGCACAGAAATCTCGGCTGTGGATAAAGATGAAGCTTCGCAGACTTGGGCGCGGGGCGCCGTGGCTGCTGAGGGCGCCCTGCCCAGTAAGCAGCCGAAGCCCTTTTTGCTTTACTTGGTTCTGGTTCACCTTGGGGGCGCCCTGGACACTCAGGGCGCCCTGCTCAGCTGCTGCCTCACTCCTTTGAGGCTCTCTGAGTTGCAGACACACGTTCCTTCGGTCCTGCATCCAGGGTTAGTCCAAAACACAATAAAACAATTAATTATTAGTTTATACAGCCTTAGCTGTCTTGGTTCTGACTTTGGTCTCCAAAATGGAGCCCTAGGTCGAACCGACGCCTACTGTTCCCTCGACGGGGAACGCGTCCTCACCTACTCCTCTCGGGAGAATGTACCTGATGCCAACCGCTCCTTTGATTGGTCTTTTGCCTGGCGGTCCTTTGCCAGGGCTTGGATGCCGAGCTGTCCTTCGCCTGGTGCCTAGCATTCCTTCGTTAGGGCTTTAGTCCCAAGCTGTCCTTCGCCTGGCGCCTAGCAGTCCTTCGCTAGGGCTTTTTACCCTGGCATTCCTTCGCCAGGTGCCTAGCAGTCCTTCGCTAGGGCTTTTGACTCTGGCATTCCCTCGCCAGTGCCTAGCAGTCCTTCGCTAGGGCTTTTCCTGCACACTAGAGTAACTTGTTAGAAAACAAGTAAGACTTAACTTTTGAACTCTGTTGCCATTATCAAAACACAGGTTTGACTTGGGTGCTTTCTGCACCAACATAAATGACCAAGGGGGAGAGTAGAAAAAGTGAAAATTAAATTCTTCCTTAAACTTTTTCCCCTTTTCAAAGAAAGTTCATCTTAGAAATGGTCTAAAACATAAGGAGAAGAATTTCACATTAAGGGGGAGACAAAGGAAAGAGAGAAGGAATTTTTATCTCTTTTTCATAAAGTGCTTCAAAAATTTCTAAGTGTTTCAAAATTTTGTTAAGTGCATGTTTTTTTTCCTAAGTAAAATTTTTCTTTGTAAATAAAATTTGTCTGAGCAAAAACTTTTTGAAAATTTTGGCAAATGTTTCTAAGAAAAGATTTTTGGTGAAAAAATTGTCAAGAAATTTCTTAAAGATTTTGTTCTTCAAAATGTGCAAAGTGTTTCCAAGCAAATTTTTCTAAGTGTGCAAATTTTTTTTGGTAAACAAATTTTTTCCAATTCTCAAAGTTGAATTTTTTAAGGGAAATTTGGCTTCAAAATTTTGCCTAAGTAAACTTTTTTAGTAAAATTCTTTTTGCAAAGCCTTGTAAGTAAAATTTTTTTTAACAAAATTTAGGCTTGCAAAACTTTTCTAAGTGTAAAAAGTTTTTTGGTGCAAACGCTTTAACTCTATTTTTTGAAAAAAAAACACTTTGTCAAAAACATGAAACACTTAGAAGTTTTACAAAAACTGCATCCCTATTAGATATCTTGTTCACCCATGAATATTTTTGATATATGTCAAAGGGGGAGGAAAGGTCAAAGTTAAGTGTTTTATAACACAATTATTCAGGGGGAGTATGAGAAAATTTTTTATTTTTTTTGTTCAAAATTACATTGGTCTTAGACTTTATACTGTTCAAAATTGCTATATTTAATTGGTCTTAACATTATTGCTTAATCTGTTATAATTTTTACTTAACTTTGAATTGTGTTACCATAAATCAAAAAGGGGGAGATTGTTGGTGTAGGAAGCACCATATCGAACCTTGTTTTGATATTGGCAAAGGATTCAAAGTTAAGTATTATTTGTGATCTAACGATGTTACTTAAGTGTGCAAAAAAAGTCCTAGGAACACTAAGCACGAAGTCCTGGTTCTCTGAATTGGGCAAGAAGTCCTGGCCGCGGGCTCGGCAACTAAGACCTGACCAAGGGTTGGGCACTAAGTCCTAGCCGAGGGGCTGGGCACCGAAGACCTGCTCGGAAGGTGGGCACGTAGTCCTGGTCGAGGACTGGGCACGAAGTCCTGGCAAGGGGCTGGGCACCAAAGACCTGCTCGGAAGGTGGGCACGAAGTCCTGGTCGAGGACTAGGCACGAAGACCTGGTCAGGTGTATCGGGCAAAAGTCCAACCGGAGGAGCCGGTTGGCAAAAGGTAAACTCTCCTGAGTGGAGTAGGTGAGGACGCGTTCCCCATCGAGGGAACAGTAGGCGTCGGTTCGACCTAGGGTTTCATTTGGGAGACCCAAAGTCAGAACTAAGACAACTACAGCTGTAAAAACTAACTAATATTCTTGCCTTTTTTGTGTTGGTAATAACCTTGAATGTAGGGACTGAAGGAGTGTGTTTCTGCAGCTCAGAACGCCCCAAAGGAGAGGGGTAGGCAGCGGGGCTAGGCGCCCGGGAGGTCCCGGGCGCCCAAAGTCAAAGCCAAACAAGCAGTTAAGCAAGAATCGCTTCGAAACAACACTGGGCTAGGCACCCAAGAGGTCCCGGGTGCCCAAGGTCAAAGCCAAACAAGCAGTCAAGCAAGACTCACTTCGAAACAACACTGGGCTAGGCGCCCGAGAGGTCCCGGGCGCCCAAGGTCAAAGCCAAAGATGAGTCGAAGTAAAATCAGCGACGAAGCCAGCGGACCCAGTCAACCTAGGCGCCCAAGAGGTCTCGGGTGCCCCAGTCAGCTCCAGAGCCGATTCGAAGGGGATAAACGGTGACCAAGCTTCGGATAAAGGTTCTCGGATCCGAAGGCACGTGTCAGGCGCCCCCGACGTCCCAGGCGCCCCCAGGAGCACTATAAAAGGGGCTCGACCCCAAGGCTTCAGAACAAGAATTTTCCAATGCCTCTAAGCTTTTCGTTCAAGCGCTCTGCTCCGGAAAACTCCATTCTCGACATTCTAGCACCGATGACGACCCTCTGCTCAGAAGTACGATCCACACCGGGCGTCGGTAACGAAAAGTGTACTTGTTTATTTACTGCACTACTATTGTACTAAAATTCTGTAAATCTTTACGCTACTATAGAATTGCCCGCAGTAAACGGCCAAGGACTGTGGGCCTTGGAGTAGGAGCCGACCGCAATTTCGAACCAAGTAAAAATACTTGTGTTCCTTGTGTTTGATTTTAATTCCGCTGCATACCTTCTCTTAAGTTTTATCCGAAAAGTTTTCACGATATTCACCCCCCCCCTCTATCGTGCTTTCTCGATCCAACACTTAGTGCCCAATTCCTCGAACCATGACTTAGTGTCCAGCTTCACTCACCAGGACTTAGTGCTCAACCCTTGGTCAGGTCTTAGTGCCCAGCTTCACTCACCAGGTCTTAGTGCCCAACCCTTGGCCAGGACTTAGTGCCTAGGTTAACTAGGACTTTCGTTCACTTTGGTCCAGTTTTCTTGACTACCCTTCCCTTGTTCAATGTATCACTGACTTAAGCATATTGTCAAACATTGAAACACTTAGAGGAGTATATCACTGATGCATCTTACACCAACAGTGTCTTCTGAATCATGAGTCTCTATACTTACATCTATCATATCAACTTCATCATATGTGTTGAAGAGTCCACTTATCTCAATGTCATCCACCCAACTATTGTCTTCAATATTTTCCACTTCTACAGTTTCATCGACAGATATGCATGAACTATCCTTAGCATCGTCAAGGGGTTCAACAAGAACATTGGCTAATATGGATGGAAATAAACCAAAAATTTTGTCCATATCTCAAGTAGCATCAATTATATCGATGTCATGCAAGGCAACAGAGCGGTCATGGAGAGATGTAGAGTTAGAGTCAGTATCTTCATAAACTTGATGTAATGCCTGTAGAAATCAAATTCTCCATTGCACTAAGACCTCTTCAGACTCTTGCACTGAGTTCTTTATCTGATTAGGGGAAAGAGTTTCTAATATTGGTGCAATCTTGGTTAGGTCAGGGTTGACCTAGTTTGACTAGGCTCGGGTGAGCTTATGTCTGGTAAGCTTAAGGTTGGATGTTTCGATGTTTGATAATGATGTTTGAATATCGTATGATGTTTGAATATCGTATGATGTTTGAATGTCGTGTGAGACAAGTGGGTCAAGGTTGACTAGAAACTTGACAGGAGCAGACCTAGTGGGACTAGGCACACCTAGTGGGACTAGGAGAAGTCCAGGTGGATCGGGGAGATCACACGCTTGCAAGAGAAAAGTCCTAGGGGGACTAGGCACACCTGGTGGGGTTAGGTGAAGTCCAGGTAGATCGGGGAGATCGCACGCTGGCACGAGAAAAGTCCTAGGGGGACTAGGTGAAGTCCAAGTGGATCGGGGAGATCGCACGCTGGCAAGGTGGAATTCTACCGAGAGACAAGACCTAACTCGAGGGTTAGGCAAACCTGGTTAGGAATCAGGTTAAGTCCTAGCTGAGAGCTAGGCAGGAGAAATCCAGGTTGGTCAAAGGGGTTGACCGGACACTTGGTAGGGAACCGTAGACTTGTGCGCACAAGTTAAGGATGGACTCAATCGATTGGGCAATCGATTAGGGGTTGGTTTCTCATGAACAGAAGCTTCCTTGATCAATTGGGTGATCGATTAAGGAAGATGTGAATCGATTGAGTAATCGATTGGGAGAAATGAAGTGCAAGAACAGAAGGTGGCTAAATCGATTGGGCAATCGATTCAACCCTCTCTTAATCGATTGATCAATCGATTAAGAGGTCCGGTAATCGATTGGATGATCGATTAAGGCAGTATTGAGCGAAAGCATAGAAAGGTGCTGAATCGATTCAGCAATCGATTATGGTTGTTCTTAATCGATTGGCTAATCGATTAAGCTTCAAAACTAGCCATTGAATGGCTAAGTCTGACGTGGTAATCTATTGGGTAATCGATTAGGAAACCCTAGGCGTCGGGTATATAGGGTTTTCACGCAGGTTTGAAGGGCATCTCTCCGACAACTCTTCGACACTTCTCCTCCTTCCACGCCATTTCAAGAGAAGCTTTGGGGCATAGTGTTGCTGCACTTCCAAAGTTCTAGAGACGATCTCAAGCTTGAAGAAAGCAAGAAAAGCAAAGAGAGCACATTATTGTAAATCTTATAAGATTTTTCATTGTATTTTGTTTCCTCTTGTAAGCTTGTAAGAGGTTTCTTCACCTCAAGAAGGAGATCTTTCATAGTGTATGAGAGAGTGAGGAGAGTGGATCCTTGGATTAGTCACCTCAAGGAGGTGGATACCAAGTAAATCCTTAGTATTAACATTGCTTGAAGTCTTCCGCGGTGACAAATCATCTACAAGCAAATCGGAGCTAATCACCCCCCCCCCTTAGCTCTTCTACCGGTCCTAACATCTAAGTCTTAGAATTCTTCCTAGAAAGTTTGCTCAATATGTCGAGATTGATATGACTCATCTAGTGTCGAATCATCTTGAAATTTTGATAGACTCTGGCATGCATGAAAAGTTTGCTCAACACCTTTCATGCTTTTGAAATTGAAGTACTAACAATCCATCCAATCCTAATTATAGTATGGAGATGGGCCAAGAACAAACAGTTGTGGTTGGAACTACTCATGTTGCTCAGGAATTTATTGATATTGAAATAAACTTTGAAGTTTTGTGGGACTATTAGTAGCTCTTTGGAATAAGTGGCACATAGCAGCTGGATGGGTCGTACTTCCACATACTCCACAAAGGTACTTATATTACAAAATCATTATCTTCAATTTGAGATTGCACATTGGGAGATAGAAATCTTATACATATAGGTGTGACAAATTCTCTAGTGCCCGAGATAGAAAGACTTAGGATCTGACATCGAGCTAAAGTCTAGGGTGGTTGAGTCATATAGCAGGAAGTCTAGTTGGATCCACAGGATCTAACATGTCACATCCCAATGAGGCGCATGTCCGATAGAAAATCGGACAACACCTCCCCTGTATGACAGACAATCTGAAACATTTATACACCAAATCACACCAAATAATAATAATAATACAATCTCAAAACAAATATATATAAAATACAACCCACATGGCTAGCAATCACGCAAAATAAGTAAGGAAGACAATACAACGACATATACACCACGCCCACAAATACATAATCATAACTCCAACTTAATAAAATAAATACAAGTACACTGAAATAAAATACCAATCTAATAACAAAAATATGAAACAACTAAAATACTTGATCATGAGGGACTGACAGATGGTCCTCTCTTGGCTCTATGAAACACAACTATCAACTACCTGAAACCGAATTAAATGCAAGTGGTGGTGAGTCCGAGTGGACTCTGCAGGTATAAAATAAATAAATGCATGGCATAAAAGAATACAACAAACAGGTAGAAATAATGGTACACGGTTTCTGAAATAGAGTAATATTTAAACATGTATAACTAAATGATAGTGCAAATAATAACTTATATATGCATGTCAATCAAGTGCAATAATCATAGCTCAAACAAATATAGCAAACACAAGAAAATGCACAATGCAATAAATGCACATGATGTAATGACATGTGTCACCTTTGATGCCAGTCACCATCACATCACATTTGTGAGGTCAAGTGGATAGGGCTACGACAACTGTACGCACTCCAACAACTACCACTACTATAAGTGGTCGAGTGGATAGGATGGTGGGAGCCAACTACTCCAAAACCCCAGGAAAAGGAGAAACCACCAACAACTCTACTATCTCTCGTAAAACAACAGAGAGTGTATCAATTGCTTACCTACAACTCCCAACTCTAACATTCACTACCCATGAGTGGTTGAGTGTGGCACAACAGGACGACTGCTCATATTCCAGTAACTACCACTACCCCTGAGTGATAGAGTGGACAAATAATTATATGACTGATGACGGGCTTAATTACAAGGGAGTCGATGATCGCTAGTATGTAACAATGCACATACGGTGCATGATACTAAAATGCATAATCTCAATCAGGTCAACAACCATGCAACAATCTTGATACACATGTATCTAACCAATAGTATGATCAATAATCATGCAACTAATCTACTAGGTAGGGTATATCTAATGTTAACCAAACCCTAGATATGTTTAATGATCGTTTCTAATTACTTGCGAACAAATGGTACTTTACATAATAGGAAAACAACATGTGAGACTGTATAGGCATGATTTTGATCAACTTAAAGATCAAGCAATGATAGCAAATATTGTTGGGACCGGGTGCATGTTGACAAGGATACGGGTTCGTAAAATTTTAAATTTTTACGTGCAGTGGAAGAATTAGCATAAAATAATTTCTCAAATTATTTTAACCACGTATCTAGCATGCAACCTTATGATGTGTGGACATGATCATAAATTAAAACTTTGCGGAAAAGTAAACTAATTTACTTTGTACCTCGCATAACTCGAAGAAAGGGACGAGATCCAACCGTAGCGTCCCTTGGAAGCTCCGCCTCTATTCGCGTCCACGCCGAGTTCTCTTCGGGATGACTTCGCAAAGTCACGAGTTTTGTGCCGACGAGAACTACTAGATTCTCTAAAGGCACAACTAGAAGATCAAGAGAGAAGAAAGAAAACTAACCACCAAGAAACGGAATCTAAATTCCGGGAAGGAAGGAGATGCTATCCGCTTCTTCTTCTTCTTGGTTGACTTCTCCTTGGAGATGATAGCTCACGGCAACCCTTGGATGGGGAGGATGGTGCGCCGGCCCTAGGTGGGATGGACGCCGGCCCTAGGGTGAGCAAGGGGCGCCGGCCCTAGGAGGAAGAGAAAGGGAGAGAATAAGAGAGAGAGGGAGAGAACTACTAGATCTCTTGATAACTCAATTAGGAATTCAAGGCTTGCCTTTGGTTCCTTTATATAGTAGCCTCTCCCTTGCCAAGTCTCCCCTTTAACGGAATTTTTCATAAGAAATTTATCCTATAAATTTTCTTTATGAATTATTCCGTTTAAGCCAAGTTTTATTATAACTAACTTTATAATAAAACAAATACATCTCTCCTTTTATTATGGAATAAATTTTATAAGAAATTTATAAATCTTCTTTATTATGGAAAAATCAATTCATAATTGATTTTATAAAATTAAAATAAACCATTCCATGGATCATTTTAATTTCTATAAAAAAGAATAAATTTCTATAAATTTCTTTATATAAATTTCTTTATACAAATTTATTTATCCATAATTTATAAAACAAATCGCGCTAGATTTATTTTATTAATTAAACCAAATAAATTGGTTTTCTCCCCAAGTGGTGGCCGGCCAAAACAAAGAGGGTGGGCACCCTCTTTGGCCGGCCAAACCGAGCCGAGCCCATCACGAATTAAACTCATTTAATTCGCCCAATAAGCCTTCAAAAGACTTAGCCATTTTTAGCTTCCGTTGCGCCTCTGATTAACTCAGATTCGACTTATTTCTCTTGATCGGAAAATCTAATTTTCAACTCGTTTTAAATCCCTCGGATTACTCGTAGTGCGTGTGACTAAATAGGCTTTCGACTTATGTTGGCCGTCTATAATCAACCAATTATAGAACGATCATGAGTGACACCTAGTAGTACATCATGACCCCCAATTAATCGAAAGATCAACGGTTGACCTCAGAAGTAATTCTGAAACCTTTCAGCAGCTCTAATGAATCGTGCCCCATTCCCTTCACCATCTTATACCCACTTGGATCAGGACATGGTCTGTTTGTGTCAGTCCCCACTAGACTGACTACGTCACACCTAGCCCAAGTAGTGTCTTTCTCGTCCTTTGGATTTCTAATTACTCTCATGTATTTAAGAGACTCATACTCTAAACATGATATGCTCTGGCTAGAGGCTTTGAGTAATAATCCGACGATAGGCCTGGGTATACATCTCCTCGCAAGGAGTGGTGAATCCTTTGTAGGCTGTTCAGACACCTTCGGGCACTTCGGCTTATACCCAATCATCCTGGGTCCACACCTCCTTGGAGATGCTTGCTTAAGATGTTAAAGTATAAGTCTCCATGACCAAGATGACTTGAACACCGCAAGTCAAAGGAACATCGCACTTAAGCTGCGGTAAGAACTTCACTGACATGTCTATATGTAGACTACCATGTGAAATTTTACAGCCAGTCACTCCAATGAACTAGTTCCCTTAACTAGCATCCATGTTTATCTCTGGACATCCCAATGTCACCAGCCAGTGAGAATCAGCTGATTAGAGAATAACCCATGCTAGTCTCAACAGAATTGATAGTGTCCGTGTTTATCAATTCATCGACTAGGGACAATTTCAATACTTCACAATTGCACATGTAGAGATAATCACTAGTTGTGAATTTATCACAAATTCTCTCATGCTGTGAATTGTATTGCGGACATTCAGTAAATGAGTTTAAGATCCCAATCAAATACACAAACATGTATACTCAAATAGTGAATTATCATTTATTAAAATGAATGTTTACAATCATAAGGCGATTGCCTTAGGACACTTCTCTCATATCACTAACAAATATAACAGAGTCAAGGTAAATCAGCCTACTCAGATAATAAACAAGTCAGGTGAATTCACAAGCACAGGACTGGCGACTTGAACCCTCCTGGCAGATATCAACCTGAAATCAGAAAATATGGCAACGGTGTGAGTCCAAATAAACTCAGCAGATACCCATACAGATATGCATAGTACGTTATACTAACAATAAGAGTCTACGCTGATATAGTCTCATATAAACAATAGACAAGGGTATACACTGAATGAAGGTACATACCAGAATCATCTATCTTGTAGAGAGGTGAAATAACTCCCTATGGAACAAGTATAACACATAATCCAAAGTAGACAAATCTCCAGTATATGCATTTCAATCAAGTGCAGAAATCAAATGCAGCAAATAATGCACAATGTAAAATATGCACATGGTGCAATGATATGTGTCACCCCTAACACCAGTCAGATCATCGCCCACCTATTATAAATGGACGTCCGAGTGGGTAGAGCTATGACAACTGTACGCATCCTGCTATCACTACTCCTGAGTGATTGAGTGGACAGGATGCTGGCGGAGGTCACTCTCCTACCCCAAGCAATGGGGGAGTCTCGCTCTCATCTTCTCGTGTCTCAGGATGAGAAGGGATTCCTGGCTACTACCACGCCCGGACCCACCCTCCAAATAGTGGCCAAACAGAGCAATACAGGGCAAATGCACACACTCTATGGTAATCACTACCCCTGAGTGGGTGTGTGTGCATATCCTCATGTAAATGACGATGGGCTCAGACTACAAAGGAGCCGATGATCGTCAGCATGCAATAATGCAAGGATGGTATATGACCCAAACACATATAACACCCACCAAGTCCTCAACTAACACCTCAATGTGCTAGGTATAGGTCTGAATCCTATATCATGGGATACAAGTAACCTACTAGGTATACTAAAAAAGTAACCAATGATCTATCAATGTCAAAATGAAAGAGGGAACATATCACTACATCTATGCACATATATATACATATACATGGCAACTATTGAGACTGTATGAAGTTAAACGGCAGATAACCTCAAGGATAAGCAACATATATCAAATATAGGTATACTAAGGCAGATATAGCATATAAACTTACTGTTATCTATGACAAATCATGCATAGCAATATGACAATATCTAAAAGATAAGTCAAGGGTACCCACCTCAAGAGATGCTCGTATCAGAAAAGAACCTCCCATCCGTTAATCAGCGATGATAAATCCAATCAATGCCTTGTATCAAAGGCATATTGTTTAGCGACAATAATATGAAATCTATAGCTAAATGAGCTATCTTAATTAATTAGGATTGTCCTAATTATCCCGTTTCATTTTATTAACCACAATTAAACGAGTAACCCCGAATTAACCCAAGGGTTTATCCAAATAAAAGTTAAGTCCTCACACCTAGCAACTCCAAACCCCAAGGGATACGTGGCAAGACACCTAACCACGTAATTAAGCTAATGCTCTCTTGTTGAGATTAGGATTGATCCTCAACTAACCCAAGACAAGGACTTATCTCCAAGACTAGAGTAATAACACGATACAATTCAATACAAACTACCATCCCAAAAATCAAACCAAAGGTCTCCACTAATCCAACTCAACCTTTAGTTACATAAGAAATAACTACAACATAATTGAGCAATAAATACATTAGCCTTATTTGTTGGATCGAGAGAACCGATAGAGGGGGAGGGGGGGTGAATATCGAAAAGCGTTCGGATTTGAAAAGAGAATGCGTAGCGGAAGATTAAAAACAAAAACACGCAAACACAGATATTTTCACTTGGTTCGAAGCCTAGGTCGACTCCTACTCCAAGGCCCACGATCGCTGACCGTTTACTGCGGGCAATACTATAATCGCGTAAAAAATAGTTACAGGAATGGAATTACAATTTAAGTACAGTATTGAAATTGAGCTCTTCTTTTTACCGACGTCCGATGTAGATTACTTTTTCCGGAGCAGTAGGACGTCGTCGGCGCTTGTATCTTGAGTTGGGAGGTTGCCGGAGCAGAGCGCAGAAGCCGAAGAGCGTAGAAGCATTGAAAGAATTCGTTGTTCCAAGCCTAGGGGTCGAGGGCCCTTTTATAGGCCCTGGGGGCGCCCGGAACGTCGAGGGCGCCCCCCCCACGTGTCGGTCGATCCGCCTCCGTCTCGGTCAGCTTCTAATCCCTTCAATCTCGGGATCAAGCTTTGACCGGGGCGCCCGGAATGCTGGGGGCGCCCGGATTGACCGGGTCAAAATCTCATCCTCTTGGCTTCACTGGAGCTGCTTCGGTAGCTTTACCTGGGGGCGCCCGGAGCGCTGGGGGTGCTCGGGAGCAGCGGGGGCGCCCGGGAGCACGGGGGCACCCGGGAGATGAGCTGTCGAAGCCTGCCTTTGTTTTGTGTGTTTTGTGTTCACCTTGGGGGCGCCCGGGACATTCCGGGCGCCCTGGTCAGCTATTGCCTCATCCCTTTGAGGCTCTCTGAGCTGCAGACACTCGTTCCTTCGTCCTGCATCCAGGGTTAGTCCAAAACACCATAAAACAATAAGATGTTAGTTTATACAGCCTTAGCAATCTTGGTTCTGACTTTGGGTCTCCAAAATGGAGCCCTAGGTCGAACCGACGCCTACTGTTCCCTCGACGGGGAACACGTCCTCACCTACTCCTCTCGGGAGAATATACCTGAGCCAACCGCTCCTCTGGTTGGACTTTTGCCTGGCGGTCCTTTGCCAGGTCTTGGATACCGAGCTGTCCTTCGCCCGGTGCCTAGCATTCCTTCGCTAGGGCTTCAGTCCCAAGCTGTCCTTCGCTTGGCGCCTAGCAGTCCATCGCTAGGGCTTCAGTACCCTGGCATTCCTTCGCCAGTGCCTAGCAGTCCATCGCTAGGGCTTTTTACCCTGGCATTCCTTCGCCAGTGCCTAGCAGTCCTTCGCTAGGGCTTTTTACCCTGCACACTAGAGTGACATGTTAGATAGCAAGTAAGACATAACTTTTGAGCCCTGTTGCCATTATCAAAACTCAGGTTCGACTTGGGTGCTTTCTGCACCAACAATCTCCCCCTTTTTGCTTTATGGCAACCCTGGTTCAAATAGTTAAGTTTAATCAAGGCATATACAAATTACCTTTTGTTCCCTCCCCCTGGAAGGAATCTCTCCCTAGATTTTTTAAAAATTCGTGGGGTTTTCGACACTAAGTTCTAAGTTTAAAGTTTGGATTTTTACTTAGAAAATTTTTTAAAAAATTATACTTGTAGAGAATTTTTGAGTTCAAATACTTAGTAAATTTTGAAAGCTTAAGTTTATTTAGACAACTTTGAAAAACTTAACTTTAGTTTGAGTACCAACAAATTGAAAGTTTTATGTTTATGGTACTTCAAAAAAGTTTTGAAAAGTTTAAGTACTTTAAAAAGTTTTGACAAGCTTAAGTAAAAAAAAAAATTTAACAAGCTTAAGTACTAGGAAAGTTTTGTAAAGCTTAAGTACTTTGAAAAGCTTAAGTGAGAAAATTTTTGACAAGCTTAAGTACTAGGAAAGTTTTGAAAAAGCTTAAGTACTTTGAAAAGCTTAAGTAAGAAAATTTTTGACAAGCTTATGTACTAGGAAAGTTTTGAAAAGCTTAAGTACTTTGAAAAGCTTAAGTAAGAAAAACTTTGTGCTTTAATACTTAGAAAAACTTAGTGCTTTAATATTTTGAAAAACTTTTAAAGCTTTAGAAAAGCTTAGTTAAGTACTTTTTGAATAAAGAATAGATTTTGAAATTTCGAGAGAAAAATATTCTACAAAAAAAATTTTAAACAAAAAAAATTTAAACAAAAAATTTTAAATTCTCTCCTTTCTTATCTCTCCCCCTTTGCCATATATCAAAAAGATAAATAGAGCAGAAATTAAATTGCATAACGGAAATAACTTTCATAATGGAAAATATTTACATGATTTTGCTGTACTGAACCAATTCATGATAAGACTTAAACCAAATCAGTTAATTTTCTCTTGTAGGGACCTGTCTAGCCCAATTAGCTACTTACTAACTGTTATAAACAGTAGTTTTTTGCTAGGGTTAGTCAAGTTAAGTGTTTTTGTTCAAGTTAGATTTTCTAAACATGACACTTAACTTGATTGTTGTGTAAGTTGTATTTAGTGCCCCAATTACTGCAGATGCACTGACTTAAAGCATCTTGAATTAAGGCAAAGACCTAAGCATCTCAACCCTTTCTAGGTTATCAATCAAAAGTACCCTAAGGTGCTTGTGAGATGCTGGCTTCTAACTCTATAGGTGCATGCAGTTCTAGGGTTAGGGCCTAGGCTAAGTCCATTTGCGAAAAAGCCCTAGTTTTGAGAGGGGGTAGTTTTGAAATAAAACTAAAAAAAATTAAAAAAATTGATTTTGAAATTAAATAAAACAGTTTTTCAAGTTCTTTTAGAAACTTATTTTTAAATCAAGTAAAGCAGTAAGAAATTAAAATGTAGAGTTAACCTATTCTACAGAGCATAATCCTAACTGCCTTCTTAGTGAGCTGAACTCAGACTCAGGTAAGGGTTTTGTGAGTATGTCAGCTAGGTTGGATTTAGAGTCTATATGCTTAAGTACTATTTCACCCCTGGCTACATGGTCTCTTACAAAGTGATGTTTGACTTCTATATGTTTGGTTCTGGAATGTTGGATTGGATTTTGGTTAGATTAATTGAACTTATATTGTCAATAAATACTTGAGTTTGGGTGTAGTTAAGCTGGAAGTCCTTAAGAGTGTGCATCATCTATAAAAGTTGTGCTACACACTCTCCTAAGGCTACATACTCAGCTTCAGTTGTGGACAGAGCTACACAGTGTTGTTTTCTGCTGCACCAACTTACTAGACTATTTCCTAACAGTTGGCAGCTTCCACTTGTGCTCTTTCTATCTAATTTACAACCAACATAGTCAGAATCCGAGTATCCTGACAAATTGAAGGTTGAGGTTCTAGGATACCAAATCCCTACATTTAGGGTGCCCTTTACATATCTTAGTATTCTTTTTAGGGCTGCTAAGTGCGTTTTCTTAGCACAGGTTTGGTATCTAGCACACATCCCTACAGCAAAAAGAATGTCAGGTCTGCTGGCTGTAAGGTACAGTAGACTACCTATCATACTTCTATAGAGTTTAAGGTCCACTGGTTTACCATCAGGGTCACTATCTATTTTTACATTAGTGGCCATGGGGGTACTTATGCTTTTAGAGTTATCCATTTTGAATTTTTTTATTAACACTTTAGCATATTTGGATTGATGGACATAGTTTCCATCCCTAGTTTGTTTAATTTGTAAGCCTAGAAAAAAGTTAAGTTCACCAACTAGGCTCATTTCAAATTCGTTTTCCATTATTTTAACAAATTCTTTTAGAAAGTTCGAGTTGGTGGACCCAAAGATTATGTCATCTACGTAAATTTGGGCAATAAATATATCTTTTCCTAGGGTTTTAATAAATAAGGTTGAGTCAATTTGTCCTTGTTTAAATTCTTTAGAGATTAAGTAAGTTGATAAACGTTCATACCAGGCCCTAGGTGCTTGTTTTAGTCCATATAGTGCTTTAGTTAGTTTGTAAACGTGGTCAGGTTTGTCTAAGTCCTCAAACCCAGGGGGTTGTCCTACATAAACTTCTTCTTTAATGAATCCATTTAGGAAAGCTGACTTTACATCCATTTGATATAGCTTAAATCCTTTATGGGATGCAAAGGCTAACAACATTCTAATGGACTCAAGTCTAGCTACTGGGGCATATGTTTCATCGTAATCTAATCCCTCTACTTGGCTGAATCCCTTCACTACTAAGCGGGCTTTATTTCTAACTATATCTCCTTGATCATTTAGCTTATTACTAAAGACCCACTTGGTGTCAATGACGGATTTGCCCTCAGGTTTAGGTATAATTCCCAGACTTGGTTTCTCTCAAATTGAGCTAATTCTTCTTGAATAGCTATGATCCAATCAGGATCAGGTAGGGCTTCCTCTATAGTTTTGGGTTCAATTTTTGATATCATAGCTATTTGACTAAGGTTTCTATAGGAGAATCTAGTCCTGACTCCTAGAGTTGGATCACCCACAATTTGATCGGTTCGGTGACTAAGTCTGGGTTTCTTGGTTCTTCTAGAACTTGGTTCAGCCTCAGGTCCGGCTGGTCGGTTTGGTTCACTATTTGATTCGACTCCTTGGGCTGGTTCATTTGTTGGTTCGATAATTGGTTCAGTTGACTCATTAATTGGTTCAATAGTTAGTTCGTTTAAGGGTTCAATTAAATGTTCAATAGTTTGTTCATTATTTTCTTGATCAGAATTTGATGAGGTTAGGTCTGGATTATCAGATTTTGAGTTGATTTCTTCATCAAATATTAAGTTTGTTGTTTCTTCAATTTTCTTAGTGTGTTTGTTGTAAACTCTATAGGCTCTACTTGTGGTTGAGTATCCTAGGAAGATACCTGGGGTTGACTTGGACTGAAATTTTCCTAAATAGTCTTTGGTGTTTACGATATGGACTTTGCATCCAAAGACCCTTAGGTAGTGTAGATTTGGGAGTCTATGGTAGTACAGTTCATAGGGTGTTTTGTTGTGTCGCTTGTTAATCAGAACCCTATTTTGGATGTAACAAGCCGTACTAATCGCTTCTGCCCAATATTGGTTTGCTAAGTTAAATTCATTGAGCATAGCCCTAGCGGCTTCCTGTAATGTTCTATTCCTTCTTTCGACTATCCCATTTTGTTGGGGGGTTCTAGGACATGAAAATTCATGTAAATACCCATTTACCTTACAGAATTCCTCGAACCGTTGATTTTCAAATTCTCCCCCGTGGTCACTCCTAAGTCTTTTAATTTTAGTATCGTTTTGATTTTCAATTAATTTACAGAATTCATTAAATAGGTTTAGGGTTTCATCTTTGGTTTTTAGAAACCTAACCCAGGTGAACCTAGAGTAATCATCAACTATTAATAAGAAGTATCGGTTCCCGCTTAGTGACTTGGCTCCATGTGAATCAACTAGGTCAAGGTGCAGGAGCTCAAGTGTGGTTTGAGTTAGGTCAGATTGGATTAGTTTGTGATTAGATTTGGTTTGTTTACCTTGATTACATGATTCACATATTAGGTTTTCATTGTTTTTAATTTTGGGGATACCTTTGATTAAGCCAAGTTGGGTGACTTTTGAGATAGTTCTCAGATTAGTGTGACCTAGTCTCCTATGCCAGAGATTTGATTGTTCTAACTGAGTTAACATACATTTGGGTACTAGGGGAAGGTTTATGGTGTATACATTATTTTTTCTAGTGCCCTTAAGCATGATTTCTGAGTCTTGTACATTTCTAATCAGGCAGTTAGAATTGTTGAAGGTGACTATATAACCAGAATCACATAACTGACTTATGCTAAGCAAGTTAAAATTGAAGTTTTCAACCAAAAGAACTTTCTTAATAACAAAGTCAGATTTGAGTTCAATATTACCTGACCCAATTACCTTTAGTGTAGCATTGTTGCCAAATGCCACTGAGCCTAGGTTCTTGAACTTGAGTTTGGTGAACTTCAATTTATCTCCAGTCATGTGTCTGGAGCAACCGCTATCCAACATCCATTGGTCCAAATCTTTATGTTCCCACACATAAAGAGTTTTATTGATTTGGATCCAATTAGAGTCAGGAATAGCTTAAATTGAGTTTCACTACCTAGTCTGTCTCACCCAAATCTAGGGTTTTCAACCACGTTAGTCTTATAGGTTTTGTGAGACAGGTTTTGATAAGTAAAATTATTTTAAAAAATTATTATTTATTTAGAAAACCTTAAATTAATTTTTGAAAACAACCAAATTTATTTTGAAAGAAAATGTTTGAATCTATACCTAACTGAAAATTTATGTTAGATTTGAATTTGACAAAGAATAATTTGAATTTGAAACACAGAAATTGGCTTCCAGGTCTTGGCGAGGCACTAGGCCTTCTTTGGCCATAACCTTATTGGATCATCAACCCTTTCCTTGACAAAGCCTTTTAATGAGGTTTCATTTTCAAAATTAATCTTTGAAAAGTTCTGGTCTAACTAGTTTGGGTTTTGGATCGGTAGCTTCGGCTAGTTTCACCAGTCTAAAGGGACCAAGTGTACTTGATCTTATTAGAATTGGTTTCCCTAACGTACTATCATCTCACCTCCACCCAATACTATGTTGTCAAGTTTCAGTTAAGTTTGTTCAGTCCTTATACTAACCATTCCTAAGTCTAAGCATGGTAAATTGTAGAAATTTAAATAAACAATCAATCAAGGAAATTGTAAAAATTAAATTCTATTTAACAATAAATATAGTTTTTAATTTGGCTCCCCCTGGACTAAAGCCACGGTAATGATTAGGTAAGATGTGAATCTTGTCCTTGGGGATCCAATACTGATTTGATCCAGTTGGTTTGTTCAGGTACATTTTAGGTACCCATGCCTGAACATTACTTCTGGACTGATTCAGTACAGCAAAGTAAGATCTTTGTCGGGATTTGTTTATATAGCCAAGTCCGGATCGATTTAGAACGGACTTCTGTTTTCCAAGAATCATGTCAAGACCCTTGGAACTAGAAGTGAATCGTTCTAAGGCAGCTCTAAGATCCTTAACCTGAGTTTTCAGGGAGAAGTTGTCTTTCTCAAGTTTTTCAACTTGAGTAGGAGTTCCTTCTTGAACTTTCTCGGTTAAGGATTTAGAGTCAGCTCCCTCTTTCATGAGTTTTACTTCCTGTCGGAGGGATTCGACTCGGAGTTTGGCTTTCGCCAAATCTCGAGAAAGATACGAAATAAGTTCATTTAACTGACTTCTATTGAAACCACTTACCTTGATTTCGCCGTCTTCTGAAAAGGTTAGTCTGCCGTCGTCCTGTTCTGACTCTGACTCGGTCCCGACTTCTTCTGAGGCGGTCAGGGCTAGTAGGTTTGACTAGGGTGCTTCTTCTTCTTCTTCTGAGGAAGATTCGTCCCAGGTTGCTTGGAGTGCTTTCTTTCTTCTTGTCTTCTTGGTCTCCTTCAGGTTCGACACTCTGTCTTGTAGTGGCCCTTCTTCTTGCACTCGTAGCAAGTCACGTTGGGCTTGTTTTTGTCATTTGCGGGTTCAGCTGGTTCGTCTTTTCTTCAGTTTGTTTTCCGTCTGTTAGTTTGGTTCTTCAATTCCTTATAGTAGCTTCGGGTCAGTCGGACCAGCTTAGGTCGATCTCCTTCTTCGTCTTCTGAGTCTGAGTCTGAGTTAGACTCGGGTTCAGGTTGTGGCTTCTTCTTTGTTGACCTTCCAGTTTTTCCTGCAACAAAGGCAATACCTTTCTCGGCCAAATTGCAGTTAGTTTGTTCATGCAGTTCTAATTCGGAAAACAATTCATCTAATTTTATTTTTGAAAGATCCCTTGAGACCTTGTATGCATCTACCATAGATGCCCACAAGGTGTTTCTAGGGAAAGCATTTAAGGCATACCTTATTAGGTCACGGTTTTCGACCTTGTGACCAATAGTATGTAGACCGTTCATAAGTTCCTGGATTCGGGCGTGAAGCTGAGCGGTCGTTTCGTTGTCGGTCATTTTTATTGTATACAGCTTGTTCAGGAGGAGATCTCTCTTACTGATCCGAGTGTCTGATGTTCCTTCGTGCAGCTCGATCAGTTTTACCCACAGCTCCTTGGCACTGTTGAAGGGGCCCACCCGGTTCAGCTCCTCCTTTGTTAAGCCGCATTGAAGGGTCTGAGTCGCCTTTGCATCGGCTTCAATTTTGCGCTTCAGAGCGTTGTCCCATTCTGAGTATGTTTGCGGTACTCCTTCAGCGTTCTTCGGAATCTCCAGTCCGGACTGGATGATTATCCACATGTCCACCTGAGTTTTCAGGTGGACCTCCATTCGACTTTTCCAGTAGGAAAAGTCTTCTCCACTGAAAAGTGGAGGTCTGGCGGTGCTGAATCCTTCTTGCATGGCCATTCGGGATTGTATCTGAAAAAAACTAAGAAACGAACTTTGTCCCAAGACTTGGTCTTGGATTAGTAGTGCTAGATAAGGAAAATAAAATATCGAGGGGTGTTGCACCAACCTCGATTAACGAGAGGAAATTCGAACGAAGAATAAATTGGAAAAAAATCGAACGAAAAAAAATAAGAATAAATCCGAAAAAAAAATTTCAAACTGGTGGTTGCACCAAATTGGAACTTCCCCGCTCTGATACCACTTGTTGGATCGAGAGAACCGATAGAGGGGGGGTGAATATTGGAAAGCGTTCGGATTTGAAAAGAGAATGCGTAGCGGAAGATTAAAAACAAAAACACGCAAACACAGATATTTTTACTTGGTTTGGAGCCTAGGTCGACTCCTACTCCAAGGCCCACGGTCGCTGACCGTTTACTGTGGGCAATACTATAATCGCGTAAAAAACAGTTGCAGAAATGGAATTACAATTTAAGTACAGTACTAAAATTGAGCTCTTCTTTTTACCAACGTCCGATGTAGATTACTTTTTCTGGAGCAGTAGGACGTCATCGGCGCTTGTATCTTGAGTCGGGAGGTTGCCGGAGCAAAGCACGGAAGCCGAAGAGCATAGAAGCGTTGAAAGAACGTTGTTCCAAGCCTCGGGGTCGAGGGCCCTTTTATAGGCTCTGGCGGCGCCTGAAACGTCGGGGGCGCCCCCCCCCCCCACGTGTCGGTCGATCCGCCTCCATCTCGGTCAGCTTCTGATCCCTTCAATCTCGAGATCAAGCTTTGACCGGGGCGCCCGGAACGCTGGGGGCGCCTGGATTGACCGGGTCAAAATCTCATCCTCTTGGCTTCGCTGGAGCTGCTTCGGTAGCTTTACTTGGGGGCGCCCGGAGCGCTGGGGGCGCCCGGGAGCAGCGGGAGCGCCCGGGAGCACGGGGGCGCCCGGGAGATGAGCTGTCGAAGCCTGCCTTTGTTTTGTGTGTTTTGTGTTCACCTTGGGGCGCCCGGGACACTCCGGGCGCCCTGGTCAGCTGTTGTCTCATCCCTTTGAGGCTCTCTGAGCTGCAGACACTCGTTCCTTCGGTCCTGCATCCAGGGTTAGTCCAAAACACCATAAAACAATAAGATGTTAGTTTATACAGCCTTAGCTGTCTTGGTTCTGACTTTGGGTATCCAAAATGGAGCCCTAGGTCGAACCGACGCCTACTGTTCCCTCGACGGGGAACGCGTCCTCACCTGCTCCTCACGGGAGAATGTACCTGATGCCAACCGCTCCTCTGGTTGGACTTTTGCCTGGCGGTCCTTTGCCAGGTCTTGGATACCGAGCTGTCCTTCGCCCGGTGCCTAGCATTCCTTCGCTAGGGCTTCAGTCCCAAGCTGTCCTTCGCCTGGCGCCTAGCAGTCCATCGCTAGGGCTTCAGTACCCTGGCATTCCTTCGCCAGTGCCTAGCAGTCCTTCGCTAGGGCTTTTTACCCTGGCATTCCTTCGCCAGTGCCTAGCAGTCCTTCGCTAGGGCTTTTTACCCTGCACACTAGAGTGACATGTTAGATAGCAAGTAAGACATAACTTTTGAGCCCTGTTGCCATTATCAAAACTCAGGTTCGACTTGGGTGCTTTCTGCACCAACATTATTACCCTAAAACATGCCCAATCCAACTGAGCTCACGACAGTAAAACATCCATACAAAGTTAATCCAAAACTGCCTATACATGATAGAAAGGGCACACAACAGGGAAAAATAACCACTATAGTCTCGTCCCATTCCAGGATCACGGTAGCACAAGAAGAACTCACAGAAACTTCATGAAATTCTGATTCAACACCAAACAACCATATAAATTCCTTACCTCTCTACTGAGCTTGAATCCGATGAGTCCACAAGCCCAAGCAAACTTCCTCTTCCCTAGATGTTCCTCCTAAATCTCCAGGTCATGCAATCCCAAGCGTAGACTCCTGGATCGACCAAATCAAATGAGCTGCGGCTGACCAATCTTGGCAGAACTGAAACCATAAGTTTCCCTCAACTCACACTGACCTTCAGTAAAGTCTCGACAGCGAGCCAATCTGAAGAACAAGAAGAAGGAAGCTAAGCGTCCCTTTGCGAGAAGGCGAGAAACGATCGGCTCATGGAGGAAGGAAACGAGGAGATTAACTTGGGGGTTAGCTATGGCCGACCGGAGAAGGGAAGTGAGTCGGGGTGGCTGCGGCTAGGGCACGTGAGGGGAGGAAGAAGGCAAGATCGGCGTCGCCCGTGGGCTAGGGCACACGGAGGAGGAGGGTTTGGGTCGGCTGCAGCTTTTGGCTGCGGGCGAGAGCTTTAATACAAAAGAGGGGGGGTCTTTTTGCAAAAAAAACCCCTCACCTTTCTCCATTTCACACTAAACCCTTAGGGTTAATGTTTTAACCATTTAACCCTCTCTTTTTATAATAATTTAACCTCAAATAATTTTTAGGGTTAAATTATTTACACTCTTGATAACCCTAAATCCTCCAATATATTTTCCAAAAAATTTATTTATCTATTTTATTTTATTTTAGCCGTATTTAACATATAATGATTGGAAGAGGAGTAACCAATGAAAATGAGCCGGGCCTACCTACCCATGACTGGCAATCAGAGACGAGGTGGAAGGCGACGTGGCTCTGATGACTTAGTGGCAGAATTGTGTGAGAAGGAAGAAAAGGGAAAGAGAATTGACGTCGATCGACAGTCTACTAGGGTGGTCAGCATCGATCCAAAGAGGAGCATTGGCAACAATAAGAGGAGGATCACCGACTCTATGCTTGGTGTTGGGTGTTGAGCAATAAGAAGGGGGAAGAGGGTGATATGTGAGGGAGAGGGAGAGATCAGGGATGGGTCAGCACGATGGGGATCGGGGAGGCGGTAATAAGTCGAAGACTAAGGTTTAGGAGAGAACTTTAGAAAATTAAATATAAATCAATTATATTTAACAAAATAAATCCATTTATTCTCATAAACTCAAAATAGTTCAAGAAAAATTCATAAAATTTCTAGAAATTCTTGAAAAATTCTACAAGGCTATTTCTCAATCTAGCCCTTAGAATTTAGTTGTCATATTTAACTTGACAACTGGCTGAAGCTCAGGTTAGTTGAGACCTGACATGAAGTCCAACTGGATCGTAGGACCTAATAGTTAGCTGAAGTCCAGATGAGGTATCTGGTAGGAAGACTTGGTGGGTTAAGAAGTTGATTCAATCTATAAATGGTAACATAAGTCACTGGAGCAGCGAAATCCGATGAGGACGCGTCCCTGGTGGGACAGTAGGTATGGTCCAGTTTAGAATCATTTCGGAGCTATAAGCTGAGGCCTTGACTAAATCCTGATCTCGGAAAAACAGAATCTAATTAATATTAAGTTTCATTTGCCCTGTTTATAAATATGCTAATGCTATTTTTGCAAGGTATATTGTGTTTTTGGATTAATACCTTTTGGCAGGTCAAAAGAGTAAAAATCAACCTCAGATGAACAGTGCCCAAGACATCTCAGGTGGCACTTGTGGTGTCTCAGTTGGGGTTGGAGGTGCTCTCAATAGCTAAGGGCGCCTCCCCATAGTTGCCACTGAAGATGAAGTTTTTAGCATTTGAGGCACCTCACTTTGGATCGAAGGGCCTTCCCATGGATAAGTAGCGCAGACTCTGAATCGGATAATGTTTTGAACTGAGGCACCTCAGTTGGGAGCTGAGGTGCCTCCAATGTCCTTTATAAGAAGATAAAAGGTTCTTTTTAGAAATGAACTTCTAGACTTGATTTCTGATCGATCTGCTGCTCTGTCTTTGTGCTGCGTCTTTACTACTACCCGACTAAGACCAATCATTGCCAGAAGACTAATGCCAATACCTGTGTTGTTCCAAGTTGACTTCCAGTGTTGGGTAACGAAATTTAAAGTTGTTATTATACTTACATTATTGCAAAGGGAAGTGTGGGTGTATTACACTTCCCTTTCCTATCTTGTACTCAATCACTCTACCATTAGTTTATCAGTAGCGGATATTGGTGGATTATCTATCGAAAATGTCTAAGGGACCTGTGCCTTGGAGTAGGAGTCACCGAAGTCTCCGAACTAAGTAAAAGACTTGGTGTTTGCATGTGCTCTTCCTCTTGTGTTTTTCTCATACTTATCTAATTCATTTCCGCTGTGCACTCAAGTTTTCAAAATCTAAAAAAGCGTTAGCATATTATTTTTTAAAAAAGACACATGATTCACCCCCTCTCACATGCAAGGGTCCTACAATAATAATGTGATCAAATTTTGTAATTAAGGAATTTGACTTAATATGGATATCATGTGTAATTTTTGATTTGTTAAGAGGTTAAATTAGAAATAAGCAAACTTTGGATTCTATAAATAAGAGTTATGGTCCCAGTTTTTAGAACGATGCTTTATGTTTTGCAGATCAACAAAACTCTTGGGATCTTAGAAAATCTATAAATTGAAGATTATTTGTAGGGTCGTGTTGGGCCAGCTAGAGGGAAGTGAATAGCTATGAAAAATTAAACACAATTCTTTTGCTTTTTATTTTAGCAAAGACACACTATTAGTTAATCAGAAATAACATGAAAAAGACAAGTACAAGAGGCCTCTGAATTTACTTGGTTTGAAACCTGGGTATTTGCTAATCCAAGATGTCAAAACTCTACTAAAAGATCTCCTTTTATGCAGGCGAGGAAGCCTCTTATAAGTGTTGAAAGAATAGACAATTTAGCATAGAATTAGAAGTAAGAATACAAATGTTTGTTGTCTAATTATTAGCTCAAAGGGCTTTATTTATAGCCCCTGGAAAAGTTATCTTGTTGCTAACATGACACATCTAGGATGCTTATATTGGTTTAGGGCGCCTGAGTTGTGTAAGTATTATCCGTGTCACAATAACCATAAAAATGACTCTTTCTGGGATAAGATAGTTGATCCCTGGCACTCCCATTGAATATGGACGGGCGACCCCAAATCCATCCAAAGCTCCTCGAACAGCTTCCCATGCACTTCGTGTTGGGATTGGTAGGCCAGCAAGAGGGGGGGGATAAACTAATCTTTTACATTCTTTAAACAAAGATGGAATTAGTTATAACAAAATAAATCAATAACATAAGCAATTAAAAAGCAAAAGAAAGATGCACAAAATATACTTGGTTTGCAACCTAGGTGGTTGCTAGCATAGGATCGGTGGCGTCAATAGAGAGGGGTGATATCAACTTACTCTTTTTTGGATTCGAAATCTTGGAGTTTCGTCGATTGTTCGTTCAACTTTAATAAAATCATTAGTAGCACAACAAAATAAAATAAGTAAATAAAAAAAAGAGATGACACGCGGGATTTATTTACTTGATTCCCAACCCTCCAGGGCCAGATGTACTCAGCGTGAGTCCACTAATGGTCTCCTTTTTAGAATTTCCGGAGGCGGAGAAAACTCGTCTTACAGTTTAATATTACAAGCACAAATAACTGAAATTTAAGTATAACTTGTAATAAAAGCAAACCAAACAAAAATGAGGATTCAGCCAATCTAGAAGTTCGAAGCGCAGCACACTTCCTCCTGAGCTTCCTTGGTCATAGAGTTTCACCTTAGCACTTTGCTTCACAAAGAATGAGTAGTACAATGAAAGAATTTAATGTCTTGAATCCTTGGCTTGAATCCCTTATATATAGGTCACTCGGGCACCCGTGTGCCTATAGAGGCGTCCTCCATGTGATCCTAATCTGATCAACTAGGCGCATGCATCGCAGGGGATAAGACCCATGGAAAGACTCTCGGGCGCCCGAGTGATGGGGGTGCCCAAGTGACTCTTGGGCACCCGGTCACTCGGGGCTCAGGAACTTCCGGGCACATAGGAGTCCCAAGCTACAGTTTGCTTTTCACTTTGCTTTTGCTCTCCTTTCATGCCTCCAACTTTGGATTCCTGCAAGACAAACAAATACACAAAGCAAGCAAACATCCTAGCCCATCTCATGTAAGTCTACCTGATCTACTAAACTTTGCTTGGAATCAACTCTCCAAGACTTTACTACCTAAGGTCAACTCCTTATGGTTTCCCACTACCTAGCTTCATTCACTAGGACTTTACCTTGCCTGACTTCACTCACCAGGATTTTTACCCAACTTCACTCTCCAAGATTTCATGCCCGAACCTCGACCAGGACTTCGTGCATAATTCCTCAAACCAAGACTTCGGTGTCCAACCCTCGGTCAAGTCTTCCTGCCTAATTCCTCGAACCAGGACTTCGATGTCTAACCCTCGGCTAGGTCTTCATGCCCAATTCCCTAAACCAGGACTTCGTACCCAACCCTCAACCAGGTCTTCATGCCCAATTCCCTGAACCAAGACTTCATGACCTGCTTCACTCACCAGGTATTCGGTGCCTTGACAAGGACTTCTTTGCTAGTTATCTAATCTTGACTAGACTTTTCTCTGTCAAACATCATGTCTTGTTTGGCTTAACCCTTGGTCAAACTGACCAACCTTGGGTGCTTTACTAATCACTCTACCAAACATCAGGTCATGTTTGGGTTAACCTTTTGGTCAAGCTGATCAAACATGGGTTTACCCTACCAAACATCAAGTCCTGTTTGGCTTAACCCTTGATTAGACTGACCAGACCTTGGTATATTGTCAAACATTGAAACACTAGAGGTTGACTGTTCTTGTCTAATGCTTTTTACAACAACAGCTAATTCAAGACAAATTAATAGCTTAACTCTAGAATAGCTCTTTATGGGTGGAGAAGCCTCTTACACACTTGTAGATTCAGAGAAAACTAAAGAAAGTTAACGGGAGAATGATTACTATTCGAATTATGAGAAAACTCTGAGTTCAGGGGCCTATTTATAACCCTTATAAAACCTTATCAAAATGCTAACATGGCAATTCTCGAGCGCCTGAGTGCACATGGGCGCCTGATATTAGGTCAGCTTATCCACATCGCAACGGCTATAGAACATCTAGTTGTTGATAGAATTTTAACTCGAGCGCCTGAGTCAATATGGGCACCCGTGTATGCGGGCGCTCAAGTTAACTCGGGCCCCTGTATCCCCGAGTACCCAAGTTGACTCAGGCACCCAAGTTGGGCTGGGTCTAGTCAACTTTTGGTTGACCAATCTTTTGGCGAGCTTCTGGGTGATTTTCGACCTTCCGGAGTCGGGCTCACCCGAATCCGTCTCCGGCCTTCTCATCGAATGCACTTCCTCTCCGCCTTCTCGTCTCTCATACGTCATGCATGCCCTTGTCGCTGCACTGGTGTACTCTTCCACAACCTTTGCGTCCCTCAGATGGGCTGAGCCCATTCGTACCCTTCCCAAGCCATATTTCTCGTCTGCTGCGTCTTCCACTTAACCTCCTACACTCCTAAGCTCCCACACATTTAGGATCAAAACCAATATGACCTAACTTGACTAGGTTGGTCATATCAAAATCATCCCTGGGGTACTTACATTCTCTCCCTTTTTGATATGTATCAACCGGAGTTAAGTTGGGGTTAAACATAAACATAAAAAAACAAGTATTGAATGTTGTGTTTAAAATATGAAAATTTTGCAATGAAACCTCTCTTTAACTTAATTCTATTACTCCCTCTTTGATCACATCAAAAAAATGTTAAGGGAAAATCATTGAAAAAAACTTGCAAGAAGTAATTTTGCAATTTCTATGACAATGCATGAATTTTGGAAAAGAAAATGAGAGAAAAAAATATATTTAACAATGAAAAAATCTAGATAATATTTTGTAAAAGTCAAAATTTATTGGATAGTCTAAGTAAAATTTAGTTTTTCAAAAATCAATGTCAAAATATTTTTAAAATTAAAACTATAGTTTTTGTGAAAATATTAATAAAAAATTCATCTACTGATAAAAAAATTACAAAATTTTCTACTCAGTCTAAAAGTATCGGGTTTGAAAAATAAATTTTTAAAATTGAATTTCAAACCCAAAAAAACTTGAAAATTTTTCTCAATATTTAAAATGTAGTCTATAAATCCCAAAAAAAATCAAATTTTTAAAAAATAATTTTCTATGTATTTTTCAAAATTTAAAAATTAATTTTTGACAAAAATTAATAAAAACTTCACTAATAGTCAAAAACTTTTTAAAAAATTTCTATGAATAGATAAAAATGAAGTCTATCCAGAAAATTTCTATGATAAACTTAATTTTTATCTATTCATAAAACAAATTTAGAATTTTTATTTAAAAATTGATTTTTTTAATTATAAAAAATACTTAGAAAATTATTTTTGAAGAATTCAAATTTTTGGGATCTCTACATTATATTTTGAATGATGTGAAAATAGTTTTGATATTTTCAAAGTCAATATCTAATTTTGTAAATTATCTTTTCAAAAAGTTATCAACTTTGAAATAAAATTATTTTCTAATACTTAAGAAATTTATTTTACTTTGAAAATTTTTATAGAGATGAATCTATCAATTTTCTATGTTGGATAAAAAATTAAGTATTTTTCGATGAAAAAATAAATTTTTATAAATTTTAATCATAAATTTAAATTTTAATAAAAATACCTTAAAATCGATTTTCAAAAAATTAAATTTTCAGGAGTCTAAATTTTACCTTTGATGTGTTTTCAAAAATTTTGGATAACTAGATAATTTTCTATATTTTTTCGAAAAATGCATTTTTGCCTTTATCATTACTTTTTTTCCTAGTCACAATTTACTTTGAATTTTCATTCAATACTTAGACAAGTTTAAGTTGATTTTAGAAAGAATCTAATTTATTTAAAAAAGTTTAAGTTGATTTTATCTTTAACATATTTTTGATGTGATCAAAGAGGGAGAGATGGGATATAAGTTATGGGGAGGTTTAAATTACAAAATCATTACTTTTTTTTCTTTCATATTTATGTTTGTGGTTAACCCTAACTTAACTCTCAGGTTAATACACATCACAAAGGGAGAGATTGTAAGTACCCTAAGTGTGTTTTGATGTGGTCAACCGAGTCAAGTTAAATCTGTTGTGTTTGATCCCTATGTCTAAGTGTGCAGCAACTTAGGAGTACAGGAAGTTGAGTAGAAGACGCAACGGACGAGAATGATGGCACGGGAAGGGAGTTGACAGACTCGGTGCATCTGAGGGACGTAGAGGGTTGTGGAAGAGTATATCGATGGAGTGAGATGGATGCGCGCGATGTCTATAGAACGAGAAGCCGGGAGAAAGCCCGCTCGAGGAGAATGTCAGAGAAGGGTTCGGGGTGAGCCCAACTCTGGAAAGACCGAGATTACCCAGAAGCCCAATGTTAGAAGACTGGTCAACGAGCTGTTGACCAGTCAACCTAGGCGCCCGAGTCAAACTTGCACGCCTGTGTATGGGGCGCCCCCATTCACTCGAGCGCCCTTATTCCTGGGTGCCCGAAACGATTCGAGCGCCTGTGTGACCATACATCATCCAGAAAGTAGTTGTTTCACGACCATTGCAACGTGGATAAGTATTGACCACATGTCAAGCGCTCGTGTGCACTTGGGCGCTTGAGAATCGTCATGCCAGCATTACGATAAACTTTCACAGGGGCTATAGATAGACCTATAAACTCAGTTCATTTCATCAATTCCAACTATAACAAATTCTATAATAGCTTTCTTCTATTTTCTCTAAGTTCTAAATTTTGTAAGAGGTTTCTCCACCCTTAAGGAGTACATCTTGAGATTGAGCATTCATTTATCTTAAATTAGCAACCTCCTAGGTTGCAAACCAAGTAACTCGTCTGTGCCTCTTTTCGTTTTAGTAGTTAATATTTATTTTATGTTATTGTTTTGCTTGTGAACTAATTTTTATCTTTATTGAGCAAGATAAAAGATCATTTTTATTTTTCAAGGGAAATTCACCCCCCTCTTGTCAGTCATACGATCCCTACACTAAGTTCTCAATCTAATTGAGGTAACTTAGTTAAATCACACCCAAAGATCAATAGTCGAACATCACAATTGTCCAACCGCACTCCACCAAGATAAATTGAGTCACTTTGGTTTGACAAACCTGACTATATTTGATCGAGGTAGTAGTAAGTACCAAACTTTAGTAGGCATATTAAATCGACTTAATAATAATTAAAATAACTAACTAAGCATGCATCATATACAAGCATGACATATATCAATATACAAATTAAAGAGAACCTGAGTTACATTTGAGTCTAATTTAATTTTTACAACTAGAAGTATATGTTGGATCGGGTTGGACCGGCTAGAGGGGGGTGAATAGACGGAAAAAAATATATTAGTGGAGGCACTCGTCTTTAAAAAAAAGAAACTTGGTCGCAACTGAGAGCGTTGCTTCCAAGGTAGTGGACGCTCAATAAAAATCTCCTTGTGGCGGAGAAGCCTTACAAAAATAGCACGCTAGACTTTTAGAGAGTTTACAAGAATGAATTAATTGAATCCAATGAAAAGACCGAAACTCTAAGCCTATTTATAGCCTAAGAGAATAAATCTAGATTGTTGATTGTTGAGGAATTTTCTCTTGGCCGTTGATCCATGGATGTAATCTGAACGGTTGATCTTGAATGGGATTAAACTGCATCCATTGGATCTAATTAAAGGATAAGGTTTTATCCTTGAAGACATTATCTTCTGTTCTAGACGTCGCTGTTTAATCTTCAAGTAGTAACATTGGCAATCGTATATCAACATCACTTGCTATCCCAAGTGATAATAATGTTAATATATGTTGAGTGAGGTCTCAGGTTCGATTCTTCTTATCAGCAAATAAATTCTTTTTTTTTCGAGCGCCTAGTTTGACATGGTCATACTGACCAATCTATTGGTTCTTCGTCTTCTGGGTGATTTCCAGCCAACCAGAGTTAGCCTCACCCGAACCCGACTCCGGCCTTTCGCCCCTCGAGCGTGATAGATCGACAGGCGTGCTAGAGGGGGGGTGAATAGCACTTTTTCGTTGATGTCTCTACAAGGTTGTTAGCGCAGCGGAAACAATAATATGCAAAGGATAATAAAACAATGCTAACAACAAAAATTTACTTGGTATCCACCCCGGACGGGTGACTAATCCAAGAATCCGTCGGTGGATCAATCCCTGGATAACCTCCGGCTAGCCTTCGTTGCTCCTTGTGGGTGGAGAAACCTCACCACAATCACTTTAACAAGATCTGGGCACAGAAGACTACTAACTCACTTTACCCAAGCGAGTTTCGTCAAGAATCTCAGCCACCACGAAGTCCTCTTTAAATAGGACTCGGGCTGAAACCCTCTCTACCAGTCAACTGCCCCCACGGCAGTCGACTGGTGTCACTGAAATTCGACCGTTACACCCCCAACGTTCGAATTCTCAGCCAACTCACCAGCCACCTACCAGTCGACTACCCCCAGGGCAGTCGACTGGTCCCAGGCTGAGACCCTTCAGTGAGTTTCATCAGTCGACTGCCCTACTCACATACCTAGGGTTTCCCTTCCCGAGTGCACTTCACACAGCACTCGTACCCTCACGACTCGACTGACTCCTCATCCGCAGCCTCGACTGTTGCCTTCGTGCCCTCTTCATCTTCGGCTCCCGTCCCTCGGATGCACGCAAGCCTCCAGCTTGCCTCCATGTCATCCTTCACGCATGCCTCGAAGTCCGCGCCCCTCAGCTCATCGTCCTGCTCTCCAAGGTCCCTCGGGTGCACACAAGCCTCCAGCTTGTCTCTATGCCACCCTTCACCAAACCGAGGTCGTCCAGTCAAGCCCATATGTGTAACCTGTACAACCTGCATACTCAACATACACATATAAGAATATAAGGATAAACCTAACTTAAACCTTTGCCCAAACATCAAAACACTTGGTAACTCCGGACCACAAATTGCCTCAACAATCTCCCCCTTTTTGATGTTTGACAATACGTTTAAGTTAGGGAAGCAAGATAGTAGTCAAATAGCAAAATAATGCATATGCAATGCAAAAATGGATCCTATCCCAAGGCATCCCACACCTAACTCTCCAAGTTAAGACTTTTTCACACCTAACTCTCCAAGTTAGGATTTTTCACACCTAACCCTCCAAGTTAGGATTTTCATACACCTAACTTCCTAAAGTTAGGAATTTTTACCAAAATGGGCTTTTTAAAACTTTTCCAAAGCTCCTCCTACATTGGACTTACAAAGGCTTTTTAAGAACCTCTCCAAGGTTCCCCTTAAGCCAAGAATAGAGCAATCATGCTCCCCCTTAATCTCAACTCCCCCTAAACCTAGGGTTTCTTGCAAAGGTAAGTTTGATTTCCCAACTTAAACCCAAACTTCACCCCCTTTGCCTAACATCAAAAAGAACCCAACAATATTGCAATTATTGGTTCTTTGATTCCCTAATGATTCTAAACACAGTGTAATAAACCCCATACACTTATTTCCTATCATTCGGGCACTAAACCAGCTGCTGATACACACATCAGACCTGGGCAGTCGACTGCCCCTGTTGGCAGTCGACTGATACTCTGAAATTCAGTCTTTCTGGTCAATTTCAGAATTGCGCCAGAAATTTCACAAATCTCCAAAAATTCCCAAATTTCGTGGGGAACTTTTTGGTACCCATACCTACTTAGGAAAAATACATTTCACCATATATCTATCACCGTTCCCAAGTTGGACACAAAACCCAAAAATTTTCTTATGAACATTAAGGCACTTAGGAGGCAACCTCCCCCTTAACCTATGTCTTCTCCAATTTTCAATTTTTCAAGGTGAAGTTCTACCCAACTTAACACCCTAACACCAAATTAGGTTCTACCCAACCTAACAACCAAGTTCTTCTACCTTGGCCACCATTAAAGGATTGCCCCAAAGCAACCTTTCTCTTAGTGCCAAAACGAACTCAACAAAACCTTGAAAAAGTTTAAGAGTTTGCAAGCACATTTGCTAGGATATGCCCTATCCTAGAAAAATATGATTTGATTAAGATTATCAAATGTGCTTGACTTTGGTACAATCCTCTAATTTCCTTAAGGGATTGGCATTTTGTATCAATTTTCAAATGTATCTCTAATTCCATATGTTTGTCAAAGCTAACCATCGTAACTCGACACATGGAATTGTCCTCAATTCTCCCTTTTTATGTGTCCTTTTTGTAGGGTTTTTTGGGCCGCGAAAACCGCTTTTTCGCGTCGCGGAAACCCCGAAAGCCCCAATAGAAAGGATCCGAGCGAAGAAAACCATTTCAAAAATTTACGAGTGCTCGTTTACATGCTTCAAAACCGATCTACAACCTAGATCTATTAGAGAAGAGAAAACTACCTTCGATGCGTGCCCAGCAATTCCCGCTCGCTCCTCGGTTGGTGTCGGATCTCAAGGATGCAAAGTAGCAACCCTTTAGAAGTATCCACACAAGCAAGAGAGTGGAGAGGAGAGCCCAAAAGTGTGCTAGCACTACTTGGGGTCTCGGCAAGATGAGAGGAGAGGGAGAGCCAAAAACCAAACAAAACCAAGTAAGGAGAAGAATCATTCACACACCCGCACAAAAAACTCCTTTTGTGTGTTTAAGTGGCCGACCATTTAATGGCCATTATTGGCCATTAAGTGGTCGGCCACCACCTTTGGTAACCCCCTATTTGAATTCAAAATTCAAATGGGGAGGTTACTTAGCCTTGATGATGATGCCAAGTCATCACTTGGTCAAGTCAAGGTGATGTGGCTTGAGTCAAGTCAAACTTGCCTCTTATGGACTTTCCATATTTAGCCAAAGTCAAACTTTGACTTCATTACTCTCCCATGATTAGATTCATCCAACACTTGGATAAAACTCGAGTCCAACTCAAGTTGTCTAATTTGAGTCAAGTCAAACTTGCCTTTTATGGACTTTCCATATTTAGCCAAAGTCAAACTTTGACTTCATTACTCTCCCATGATTAGATTCATCCAACACTTGGATCAAACTCGAGTCCAACTCAAGTTGTCTAATTTGAGTCAAGTCAAACTTTCCTTTTATGGACTTATTCTCCATCTATTTCTCTATGTGTGTGACCCTATAGGTTCTTGTAACGTTGGCAATGCCCTTAAACCTATTTAAGGACATAAGCAATGAGAGGTATCTAGCAACACATCATTGCTACCCAAGTTACAAGAATGTCGAGATCCAACATCACCATTGTGACTAATAATTGTGACCATCACAATATGTGACAACGTCCTTCTATCCTCGATATTGTAACGCCCCAAAATTCCCATTTTTAGTTCTTAAAGTCCTTAGAATTATTTAAAAATGGTTTAGAAATATTCTAGATATTTTTAGGGATTTTTAGAATATTTTTATGGAATTTTTCGAGTCCGTTTAGTATATAAAAAAAAAGAAAAACATTTAAGGGCAGCCGGGTCGAACCCGCGACCACCAGGAGACCAGAAAAGGATGGAGAGAAGTATACTTAAGGTGTAGTTAGGTCAATCCGCCCCATAAGTATAAATAGATGATTAAAGAGAGAAGTTTTATTTTCTCTCAAACCCTCTCCCTCGCCCAAGCTTGCGCCGACCCCTCTCCCCTCTCCTCTCTTGGGCGACACCACACCAAGCCCTAGAGGGCCGGCCAAGGCTCTCCTCCGAAAGATATTCCTATATTCGGGATCCCCGCGACGAGAGGAACGCGTAGGCGTGAAGAATTCTCCGAGATCTCAAGTTTCTCCCGAGCCCTAGACGTCAATCTTGGTTGTAAGTCCAAGATATCAATGTAAGTACTGCTCACCTGCAGTAAGAGGCGGTTTTTCCGCAAGAATTTCCCTTAAAAGTTTTTAAAAGAGATATTTACTTCTTGTTAAGATTTTTGCATGTGATCTTAGTTCATTATATGCTTATATATTTTATTGAGTGCCCTATATGAGGTTAGGGTCCAAGAAAAGCTATGAGAAAAGAAAAGAGAAGATAAAGATAAGAAAAGAAAAGGCCAAGGCCTTAAGAAATCCCCAAAAGTCAAGACTTAGGGATTTTAGCACGCAAGGTGCTCGAGAAAATGCCAAGGCATTTACAGATAAGAAAGAAAAGAAAGAAAAGCTATTTTATTTTCTAAGGCCAGTACCCGGCGTCCAAGGGCGTCGTTAAAGAAATCCAGGTGTCCAATTCCAAGGTCTTGGCCCTGGTAGACCAAGGTCTGCTCTATTAGGATTGGTGGCTCGCTACCCCAACCTTTTAGGGAACGCGCATGAGATGGTACTTACGTCTTCAGTGGATCCAAGTGATTAGTATTTTCAAGTATATGCTTTAGCAAAGTTTCTAAAGTTTAAAGAGTTTTCAAAAAGTTAAAGAATAGCTAAAGTTTCAAGTTGAGCCAAGAAAAGTAAATTGAGATTTATTAATGCTTGAGTATGCATGTTTTGAGTTATACATGTTCTTAGTTTTCTTTCAAGCATATAAGTATCTCATATGATTTTCATATTGTTCAAGAAGCATGTTTGCACATTTCGAGATTTTGTGAGCTAGATAGTACTTACTAAGCTTTTTGCTTACTAGTTGCATTTCCTCTTACTGCAGATAAAGGTAAAGGCAAGCAATTCTGAAGGAAGGCGACGAGGCGGTGCTGAGTAAAGTGTGTGTGGTGGCTGATTTTGGAGAGATCTTTGAGACGAGACAATTTAGTTATTTGAATTACAATGTTATAGTTTATTCAAATTTCAAGTTCTTGCTTTATGGAGTTTAGCGAACATTTAAGTTTTGGATAGTTTTACATGCTCAATTTCTTAGAGTAAAGATTCCATGTCATTTCATTTAGCATACATATCCTTATGATTGCATTGGATGAGTAGAAGTGTGAGTAGTTGGAAATATTGATACTTTGTTGGAGAAATAGATGCATGTGCCAAGATAGTATTAATTTCTCTTTGAATCAAGTTTTTATTGCTTAAATATGTTTAGAAAAGTTGCATTCATATTTCATAATGCTTTAGCAAGGATATCGAACATGTATTTGGTGTTATGAATACATAGGAGTCAAGATTGGTACAAACTCTAATGTTAAAGTTCATATAAACTTGAATAGCTTATTTTCTTCCGCAAAAGTCCTAATTTCAAGTTTATGGATTCATTTTGATTGGCTAAATTGTTTAGAAAACTGGCATAGAGTATAGAAATGGTGTCAAAATTTTATATGGCTCGAAACTATATGATTGGTGGGCTTTTGAAGCAAGTGCCGAAACCTGAAAATTCTATTTTCAGGCTTATCAGTCGACTGATACAGTATCAGTCGACTGATACAGTATCAGTCGACTGATACAGTATCAGTCGACTGATACCCGAAAGCTGAGTTGGGCGAGGCAAGTTTCAATAAGTATCATCTTACGAGTTTTTGGGAAAGAAAGTGTGATATGGTATCATGCATGACTACTTAAGTTAGAATATCATTCTTAGATGAATTAAAAAGAAAAAAAAAAGATTTCCGCATTTTTAGTCGTGCATTAGAGTCGAGAAGTAGACAAAAGTAACGATCCGTCTAAGGCAGAGAAGGCGGGTCGCTACAGGTGGTATCAGAGCAGTTCCCATTCTCCAGCATCACACACACATCAGCATCAACCTTGCCGTCTTCAAGTAAGAAAGCTTTAAGTTTCAGTTTTTCTATTGCTCCTTTATTTAATTGCAGTATAGAGAAATGCTTAAGTACTACTCACATGTGCATAGAACAAGGAAGCATGTTTAATCCCTTAGTATCACGGAATCATGTTTAATCCCTAGAATGGACATTAGGATACTAAGTAAGAAGATAAGATATACCTAGAGAAGTAGTAGTGATTTCTTGTTTCCTTATACATTGTTAGATGGCAAGAAGAGGCCGAGCTCCTAATGCAAGAACGGAACCCCAGTTCAAGATAACAATGAGCCTGGCACAGAACAGCCAGACCTGATGGCAGTCATTGCTCAAATGCAAGCTCAGATGACAGAACAACAGAAGATCATCGCCACACTGATGGCAAATCAGCACCCAGTGCCCCCTACACCACCCCCAGCAGGAGTGGAAACCCCAGTGGTGGCTGAAGTTCCACCAGTCCCACAGGAGACCCCTGCTGTGAACCGAAGACAAGAAGCATACCTCGTCCAGTGGCAGAGGCTGAAACCCGAAAGCTTCTCAGGCACGACTGAGCCCTGGGATGCCCAGGCTTGGTTCAAGACTTTAGAGAGCACGATGGAGCTTCTTGACTGGCCAGAAGTCGAGAAGGTCAAATGTGCCTCCTTCTGCCTAACTGGAGATGCTCGTATGTGGTGGGAGCGAGTCAAGAGTAAGAGGATAGTCAACCAGATGAGCTGGGCAGATTTCGAGCAAGAGTTCTATGAGGAGTTCTTCCACATGCGGGTTACCAACAAGCACTACGAGGACTTCATGGAGTTCAGACAAGGTAGCCTACCAGTGGGAGAAGCAGTCGCAAAGTTCAACAGACTAGCTCGCCTCTGCCCAGAGCTAGTCAGCACAGAGAAGGAGCGAGTCAGACTGATGCTCCGCATGCTGAACCCTGAGATAGCACTCAACGTGAACAGCGGGATGCACCGACCCCAGACCAGCGAGGAGTTGGTCAGTAGTGCTCTAATCTCAGAGCACTACCTGAATAGCATCAAGGCACAGCAAGCACAGCAGAAGCCAGTCCTGATTGAGAACAAGACAATAGGAGGCCAGAAGCCTCAGCCAAATAGCCAGAACTGGAAGAACAAGAACCACAAAAGGAAGCAGTGGCCTGGCAGCCAGAAAGGAAAACCAGAGAATAAGCAAGCTAGGTATCCACCTTGTCCTAAGTGTGGGAGGAACCATCCAGGAACATGCCTTTTGGGTGTAACTGGATGCTATTCATGTGGACAAGAGGGACACAGATCCAAAGACTGCCCAAACAAGTTCAAGGTACTTCCTCAGCAGTCCGTACAGTATGGAGGCCAGCCTCAGTTACATTACATGCCTACTATACTGGAGGGACCTCAGATCAGTCAAGGAGGGTTGGAAGCAGCACCAGTTCCAACCAATGCCAGAGTCTTTGCCCTCACGAAGGAAGAAGCTGCCAGCGCCTCCACGGTCGTAACAGGTCAAATAGTTATTTTACAGCATTTAGCTACTACACTGTTTGACACTGGGGCGACCCATTCTTTCGTATCAGTACCTTTTGCTAGTAAGTTACAGGTGCCTACAGAGAGTTGGGAGTCCAGATTCCTGACAACTCTCCCTTCAGGGGAAATCATGGAGTCCACCCAGAGGCTCCGGGCTGTGCCAATCAAGATTTCAGACCGAGAGCTATATGTCGATCTGATAGTCCTTGCGATGCAGGACTTCGACATCATACTGGGCATGGATTTCCTCAGTAAGTACAGCGCTTCAGTGGACTGCCGTAGAAGGAAGGTGGTTTTCAGCCCAGAAGGAGAACCACCATTCGAGTTTCAAGGAGCCCCAAGGAGGAAGACTCAGAAATTTCTCTCAGCCTTGGCAGCCCACCAGATGCTAGAGCAAGGGTGTGCTGGTTTTCTTGCACACATAGTGGAATCAGAAGCAAAGGAAGAACTCAAGCAGGAGGATGTACGGGTAGTCTGCGAATATCCAGAAGTGTTCCCAGAAGAATTACCTGGACTACCTCCCAACCGAGAAGTGGAATTCGAGATCGAGCTAGTGCCCGGTACCGGTCCGGTCTCGAAGGCCCCATATCGTATGTCTCCAGCAGAGTTGAAGGAATTACAAGAGCAACTCCAGGAGCTACTAGACAAGGGCTTCATTCGCCCGAGTCATTCACCCTGGGGAGCTCCTGTACTTTTCGTCAAGAAGAAGGATGGGTCTATGCGTCTGTGCATAGACTACAGAGCTCTGAACAAGGTGACCATCAAGAACAAGTACCCCCTTCCTAGAATAGATGATTTATTTGATCAACTCAAAGGGGCTACAGTGTTCTCGAAGATAGACCTGCGTTCTGGGTATCATCAGCTAAAGGTTAAAGAAAGTGACATCCCCAGGACGGCCTTCAGGACAAGATACGGCCACTACGAATTTGTAGTAATGCCTTTTGGAGTAACCAATGCTCCAGCAGTCTTCATGGAGCTGATGAACCACATCTTCAGGGAGTATCTCGATAAATTCGTCATTGTATTTATTGATGATATTCTCATATACTCACAGACTCCAGAGGACCATGCTACACACTTGAGGATAGTGCTGCAGATCCTTCAGCAGGAGAAGCTCTATGCAAAATTCTCAAAGTGTGAGTTTTGGCTAGATCAGGTGACCTTCCTAGGTCACATTGTATCCAAAGAAGGCATTCAAGTTGATCCAGCCAAGATAGAAGCAGTCAGCAACTGGTGTAGACCCAAGAATGCCAGTGAGATCAGAAGCTTCTTAGGCCTGGCAGGATATTACAGAAAATTTGTGGAGGACTTTTCCAGGATAGCCTCTCCACTCACAGCCTTGACCAGAAAGAACAGAAGTTTGAATGGTCAGATAAATGCGAGCACAGTTTCTAGAGCTGAAGAAGAGACTGACCAGTGCTCCCATCCTGACTGTTCCAGAGAGTGACAAGGCCTTTGACATCTACAGTGATGCATCCAAGATGGGCCTTGGAGCTGTCCTCATGCAAGATGGTAAAGTAATAGCATATGCCTCCAGACAGCTCAAGGACTATGAGAAGAATTACCCTACCACGACCTTGAGCTAGCAGCTGTGGTTTTTGCACTGAAGCTTTGGAGACACTACCTGTATGGAGTGCAGTGCAGAATCTTCACAGACCATCAGAGTTTGAAGTACTTCTTCACTCAGAAGGATCTGAATATGAGGCAGCGCAGGTGGCTAGAGTTGGTCAAAGATTATGACTGTGAAATCCTCTACCACCCAGGTAAAGCTAATAAAGTGGCAGATGCACTGAGCAGAAAATCCTGTGCAGCACTGATGTCCCTATCATCACTGTCTCTACCACTTCAGAAAGAAATAAAGGATTTTGGAGTCGAGGTAATAATTGGGCAACTTTCTGCATTGACTCTAGAGTCAACCCTGCTTGTGGATATACAAAGAAAGCAAAGTCAAGACCCAGAGATCCAGAAGATCAAGCAGGAGATCCAAGAGGCAGAAAATTCAGAGTTTCGAGTATCAGATAGTGGCATCCTCTATCTTGGAGACCGCCTTTGCGTCCCCAATGATGAGGAACTAAGGAAGAATATTTTAGAAGAAGCCCACAGTACCCCGTACTCTATGCATCCTGGTTCTACCAAGATGTACCAAGATTAAAGCAAAGATTCTGGTGGTCTGGACTCAAGCGAGACGTGGCCAGATATATCAGTACCTGCTTGACCTGCCAGAGAGTCAAAGCAGAGCACCAGAGACCAGGAGGAGTTCTACAGCCACTTCCCATTCCAGAGTGGAATGGGAAGAAATATCCATGGACTTTATCACAGGTCTTCCAAGAACCACCCATGGACACGATGCAATTTGGGTGATAGTGGATAGATTGACCAAGTCTGCCCACTTCCTAGCCATCAAGTTATCACATTCGGTAGAGCAGTTAGCACAGCTGTACGTGAAAGAAGTAATCAGGCTTCACGGAGTTCCGAAGTCGATCGTTTCTGACAGAGATGGGCGGTTCATCTCCCATTTTTGGAGGTGTGTTCAGGACGCCCTAGGCACCAGACTTCAGTTCAGCACAGCTTTCCATCCCCAGACAGATGGACAAACAGAGAGAGTAAATCAGATTTTAGAAGACATGCTCAGGGCTTGTGCATTGGACTTTAAAGGTAGTTGGTGCAAATTTCTGTGCTTAGCTGAGTTTGCCTACAACAATAGCTATCAGGCCACCATCAGGATGGCACCTTATGAGGCATTGTATGGCAGGAAATGCAGATCACCCATATGTTGGCAAGAAGCTGGTGAGAAGAAAGAGATGGAGTCAGGACTAGGCAGCCAGACTGAGCTTATAGATGAGACCACTCAGGCTATCCAGACGATCCGCCAGAGGATTGAGACTGCCCAGAGTAGACAGAAAAGTTATGCTGACACACGCCGTAGGCCACTTGAATTCCAAGTTGGAGATTCAGTATTTCTCAAGGTCGCTCCTATGAAGGGAGTGATGAGATTTGGCAAGAAGGGCAAGCTAAGTCCTCGCTACATAGGACCCTACAAGATCATAAAGAGGGTTGGTAAGGTAGCATATGAGCTGGACCTACCAGAGGATATGTCAGCTATCCACAGTACCTTTCATGTCTCTATGCTAAAGAAGTGTATTCACGACCCTAGCCAAGTGATTCAGCCTCAGTCAGTACAGATCCAAGAAGATCTTAGTTATGAGAGCAGACCGACACAGATAGTGGACAAAGCAGTTAAAAGATTAAGAAACAAAGAAGTGCCACTAGTGAAGGTCATCTGGCAGAATCAAAAGCATGAAGAGGCTACTTGGGAACGTGAGGACAGCATGAGAGAGAGATATCCAGAATTATTCTAAGTTCGAGGACGAACTTTTCATAAGGTATGGGGGATTGTAACGCCCCAAAATTCCCATTTTTAGTTCTTAAAGTCCTTAGAATTATTTAAAAATGGTTTAGAAATATTCTAGATATTTTTAGGGATTTTTAGAATATTTTTATGGAATTTTCCGAGTCCGTTTAGTATATAAAAAAAAAAGAAAAACGTTTAAGGGCAGCCGGGGTTCGAACCCGCGACCACCAGGAGACCAGAAGCGAGCGCGACCAGCTGGGCTAGGGTATCAAGCACAGCAAAGGATGGAGAGAAGTATACTTAAGGTGTAGTTAGGTCAATCCGCCCCATAAGTATAAATAGATGATTAAAGAGAGAAGTTTTATTTTCTCTCAAACCCTCTCCCTCCCCAGTTGCGCCGACCCTCTCCCTCTCCTCTCTTGGGCGACACCACACCAAGCCCTAGAGGGCCGGCCAAGGCTCTCCTCCAAGAGATATTCCTATATTCGGGATCCCCGCGACGAGAGGAACGCGTAGGCGCGAAGAATTCTCCGAGATCTCAAGTTTCTCCCGAGCCCTAGACGTCAATCTTGGTTGTAAGTCCAAGATATCAATGTAAGTACTGCTCACCTGCAGTAAGAGGCGGTTTTTCCGCAAGAATTTCCCTTAAAAGTTTTTAAAAGAGATATTTACTTCTTGTTAAGATTTTTGCATGTGATCTTAGTTCATTATATGCTTATATATTTTATTGAGTGCCCTATATGAGATTAGGGTCCAAGAAAAGCTATGAGAAAAGAAAAGAGAAGATAAAGATAAGAAAAGAAAAGGCCAAGGCCTTAAGAAATCCCCAAAAGTCAAGACTTAGGGATTTTAGCACGCAAGGTGCTCGAGAAAATGCCAAGGCATTTACAGATAAGAAAGAAAAGAAAGAAAAGCTATTTTATTTTCTAAGGCCAGTACCCGGCGTCCAAGGGCGTCGTTAAAGAAATCCAGGTGTCCAATTCCAAGGTCTTGGCCCTGGTAGACCAAGGTCTGCTCTATTAGGATTGGTGGCTCGCTACCCCAACCTTTTAGGGAACGCGCATGAGATGGTACTTACGTCTTCAGTGGATCCAAGTGATTATTATTTTCAAGTATATGCTTTAGCAAAGTTTCTAAAGTTTAAAGAGTTTTCAAAAAGTTAAAGAATAGCTAAAGTTTCAAGTTGAGCCAAGAAAAGTAAATTGAGATTTATTATTGCTTGAGTATGCATGTTTTGAGTTATACATGTTCTTAGTTTTCTTTCAAGCATATAAGTATCTCATGTGATTTCATATTGTTCAAGAAGCATGTTTGCACATTTCGAGATTTTGTGAGCTAGATAGTACTTACTAAGCTTTTTGCTTACTAGTTGCATTTCCTCTTACTGCAGATAAAGGTAAAGGCAAGCAATTCTGAAGGAAGGCGACGAGGCGGTGCTGAGTAAAGTGTGTGTGGTGGCTGATTTTGGAGAGATCTTTGAGACGAGACAATTTAGTTATTTGAATTACAATGTTATAGTTTATTCAAATTTCAAGTTCTTGCTTTATGGAGTTTAGCGAACATTTAAGTTTTGGATAGTTTTACATGCTCAATTTCTTAGAGTAAAGATTCCATGTCATTTCATTTAGCATACATATCCTTATGATTGCATTGGATGAGTAGAAGTGTGAGTAGTTGGAAATATTGATACTTTGTTAGAGAAATAGATGCATGTGCCAAGATAGTATCAATTTCTCTTTGAATCAAGTTTTTATTGCTTAAATATGTTTAGAAAAGTTGCATTCATATTTCATAATGCTTTAGCAAGGATATAGAACATGTATTTAGTGTTATGAATGCATAGGAGTCAAGATTGGTACAAACTCTAATGTTAAAGTTCATATAAACTTGAATAGCTTATTTTCTTCCGCAAAAGTCCTAATTTCAAGTTTATGGATTCATTTTGATTGGCTAAATTGTTTAGAAAACTGGCATAGAGTATAGAAATGGTGTCATGATTCTATATGGCTCGAAAGTATAGTTGGTGGAGTTTTGAAGCAAGTGCCGAAACCTGAAAATTCAGATTTCAGGCTATCAGTCGACTGATACAGTATCAGTCGACTGATACCCGAAAGCTGAGTTGGGCGAGGCAGGTTTCAATAAGTATCATCTTACGAGTTTTTGAGAAAGAAAGTGTGACATGGTATCATGCATGACTACTTAAGTTAGAATATCATTCTTAGATGAATTAAAAGAAAAAAAAAGATTTCCGCATTTTTAGTCGTGCATTAGAGTCGAGAAGTAGACAAAAGTAACGATCCGTCTAAGGCAGAGAAGGCGGGTCGCTACAGATATCTAGATTGATCTTTCATG
>JAGFNQ010003807.1:0-52859 GCA_024364735.1 Boesenbergia rotunda | reverse complement strand
AGGCATAGACCGTGTCATCCTCAAATCAATCTATATGTCTTGATCTCCAAGTAGACTCACTATAATCAAATAAGCTCAATATCTAATATTGCCTTATTTGGGCATGGCCATGCACTTAGTGTCTTACTCTATCAAGAACGAAGATATCACTCCCGTCATATAGGAGGGATAGATCCCATCTACGTTACTCACATCCCTCCGCATAATTTGTTACAAACCCAGTAATCGCCTTTATAGTCCACCCAGTTACGGGTGACGTTTGACGAAGCCAAAGTACGTAACTCCTTATGTAGGGAACTATGGTAACTTCAGGTCTAGGACTATAGTCATACTAATAGTCACATGAGAAAGTATATGACACTCATATAACGATCCATGATACTTTCTCATGGCGGGCCATTCAGTATACATTCTCTAATGTATACCCATGTGTCAACTTGATATCTCATATCCATGACTTGTGAGATCAAGTCATCATGTTGACCTACATGCTAGTCTCTATGCATTAACATTGTCCTTGAATGTTAATACTTGACTAGGAATAATTAAGAGTAGTGTTCTCTATATCATCTCACTATCGATTCAACTAATCGATTGATATAGATAAGAACCTTCTACTCAAGGACGTTATTATACTAAGTTATTTGGCACCAATACACATAAGTACAATAACCATAAGAAATGCCTTTATATAAGAAATATATATACAAGAATATGATACAATGAGTCCAAAAAGTAATCATCATATGATTGGCTCTAGGGCTCTCACTAACAATCTCCCACTAGCACTAGTGCCAATCGCTGTAGTATCTAATACCCAATGACCTAGTGTGACCATCATGCTTCATCTGTGCCAAAGCCTTGGTCAAGGGATCTGCGACGTTAGCCTCTGTGGGTACTCTGCAAATCTTCACATCTCCTCGATCGATGATCTGTATAGGACCATAGATGATTACAACGGCATAACTTATTGGTGGGGTCGTGAATCCATACACACCCGGCCCCTAGTTGATCAATGTTCAAAGTTGTACCTCTTACCCGCCATAATAAGCGACAGATAAAAGTCTCACGTATACATACGGTGGGGGGCGAGCGAGAAGGCAGGCTAAGAGCATGAAGTTTAACGGTAAGTTAAGTAAATATTCGTCCTAAGATTAAAGAGTTCTGGAAGAATAACCGGCAACAGTCAAAGGAGATGGGAAGGAGAATAGGCACGTAATAACCCTACAGAGCCTGCTCTTCAGGGAAAAGGTCGTCCCAGACGCGTTGAATAGTTACGGAGCTTAAATCGGAGCCCGACTTCAGTAACTGATCGTGTTTCAACTATTTGATGGCGCCATAGAAGCCCTGCTTCAGGGTCTTAAAATCTTGGGCGGCCACCAGACCGGCGTATTCCTCCGACCCTAAAAATTTGGCTTTATAGGCTGCCTCCATCGGAGATACGGGGGACACAGAGTCCTGCGGTTGTTGAAGGACCTGGGGCTCAGCGTCGGCATTGACCATCTTGAGGGACTCCACCTCTCGAAGCAGCTCGGCGCCCCGGTCCTCCAGGCTTTTCTTGGCCGACTCCAAGAGGATAACTTGGTCAGACAATTCCTTATTGCGGGCCTGGAGTTGCTCTCGTTCCTGCGATAATTTCCGTAGGTCCTCTTCTAGAGCCTTTCCCTTCTCAGATCCTAGGCGTTCCCGAAGCTTGTACCCGTACAGGGTATCTTCAGCCGATATCAAGGAGGACAGGTAGTGGTCGGCTTTCTCCCGAAGAACCCGGCTGACCTCTAGCTGTAGGAGGCCAGCCTCACGAGCTCAGCCCACCTCTGCCTCCGCCGCCGCTACCTGCTGTAAAAGACCCTCGGTAACTCCTCCGGAATGCAGTAAACGGCTTGTAGCCAGGCAGTTCGAAGCAACCTGGGGAAGTGAATACAGATGATCGACAAAAGGAGGAAAAGAACAATCGGGAAGCAAGAACAAGGTGTTTACCGCCCGTAGAGATTGGTGCAGCAGTCCCTGGCATTGGCCTGGGGGGGCTACTCGCCAAAGAGGATCCAGAACCCCTATAGTAGGGAAAGCTGAGGGGCCAGGGACGTCCCAGGGGTGGGGAACGTCTTCTTCCGAACTGGAAGCGTTTGGTAATACCTCGGTGGTGACTCCCTTTATGCGGATAGATTGGGCAATGTCGCTAGCCTTCTTCGCAGGTAGGGGAACCTTCCAATGGGACCGGGGCGTCCCGCCGGTACCTCCTTCCCGCGAAGATGACCAGCTGCATGGACGGCGGCGCTCGCAACAGGGGAAGACACAGCCGCGACGAAGGAGGGAAGTTCAACCCCAACGATGGGAGCTGGGGAAGCTGCATCTCTGGGGGAAATAGGGCACAAGCCTTTCTTCAACCGCTTTAAGGGGCGGTCCTGTTGGGATCGTCGTTCGAGCCGGGTCTTCCAGAATGCAGGAATAGGGGTAGGCCCACTCAACAAGGAGGAGGCCTCCCTTTCTTGGGGAACTCTTGGTGACGGGACTGGAGGCTCTCCTCCGGGGACCAGGGGCGGGGCCGAAATGTCGTCGCTTTGGGATGTGGGGCCCGCTAATAATTCTCCCTCCTTGTCACCTTCCTCGAGGGGGATTCCTGCGGGAGTCAAAGATACTACGCCTGGGATCAGAGCTTGCTCGTGGGCCTGATCCCACTTCAGAAATTTATTCTTCTCAATAGAAAGCTGGAGGGCACCTGCAAAGTAAAAAACAAGAGGGCATCAGTAAACATCAAGGGGTGGTATACTAGGAGCGAAGCACTCACGCAAATTGGGGCTGAGGGGGGTTGTCTTCAGACTAATCTCTGCACAGTAAAGGAGCTCCTCGCATTGCACCAGTTGTAGCCCATGAAATTCCATCCCGGCCAGGATACCCTTAGCCCGTTGATAGCCCGCATCCTGTTAGAAATCGCCTAGGTCGGGGACAGGAGGCAAGCTCTCTAGCCAATGAATATCGCTGAAAGGACGCTCGGGAAGACAAACATAGAAAAATCTCTCCTTCCACCCTTTGTGAGAGGAAGGAAGGCCTCCTAAAAATCTGTGACCACCCCGAGCGGTGAAGGCAAAGGCCCCGTGAGCGTCCACCGGAGCAAAGAAAAAATGGAAGAACCGAGGAGCTAGAGGAATGCCGAAAAGTTTGAAGAGGATCAGAGCCCCGCTTATCTAGGCAAAGGCATTGGGAGCCAGTTGGTGGAGGGGGATGCGAAAATAATGGGCGACATTCATGAAATAAGAAGGTATAGGGAAGCGCAACCCTAGTTCCAGTTGCCCTAGGAAGAAGGTGTAAAACCCCTCATCGGGGGCCACCGACTGTTGATCGACGGTTGGGACCCTCACCTCCCAATCTGTTGGAATGCCATATTTCTGACAGGCGGCCTGAAGAGAGTCCGACCTCACCTTGGAGGAGACGGTTTCATACCATTCGGAATGAAACCCCAATTCTTCCAAAGAACATTCATCTGAGCCCGAAGACCTCTTTGTCTTTCCCATCATAATCCAGGAAGTAGAAGAAAGAATGCGGAGGACCAAGAGGAAGTTACCCTCACCAGGCGAACTCCGTGAAGAAGGGCAAATAAGGAAGAAAAGCTCGGGACAATAACTAGGGTAAGGCGGCCACAGGGCGTCGTTAAGCCCACTTTTATAGTGAAACAACACCTCCCCCAAGGCAATTGAAGGACAGTACGACAAAAATACATTCGGACCACCCCAAGGATCTGCTAGGGATCAATTGTCGATACTTTGTATGCCTCGCCAGGTCACCCTGATATCTTAGATACCGCCAAAATCGCCGGAGCTCGGTGACGTATTCAAAAGAACCGCCCGAGTCAGGAGACTTCGGGAATACGTCAAAAAAAAAGAAAGAGAAGGGGGGAACACGGCAGAGTTATGACTAGAACAAGCGCGCGGACTCAGACCTGGGTCCGCTCAACTTCTTCATCCTGACACCAGCCTGATCAGTCAGATATACTTCCTACGATCAGACTTGGAGGAGGGACTTGTGATGGGGCTGGGTAGCCTTGAATGGACACGGGAATGAAGAAGTTAAGGGCCCGGCTTGATCCCCTTACTCAAGTCTCGGGATCTCCTCAAGGATACGCTCGGGAGGCCTATCTTGGAAGACCTGACCTCCCGGGATTCCCGAGCTCAGCTCGAGGGTCGGGGCCCTCACACTAGCCGATTGTGGATACCAGCTAGAAGAGCCCACGCCCCTCTCCCTGTACCGTTGGCCCCATGAGGGAAAGAATGGCAGGGGCACTGACGGTTTCGAAATATATCCCCTCATCACCAGCTGCGGGGGTCATGGCTCAAATATCGGAGTCATGGCACCGATAAGGGGGGCACAATCGGGCGACCTACAGCAAGATAAAAGGTAGTTCAACCCCTCCGGTAAGAGGGTTACGATCTATCATCTCTGTATATTCCTTCCTTTGCGACCATCGTTCGGCCAACCTATTAACTTGAGCGTTGGAGTGGACTCCGCCGGACCCTAACCGGCGTGCCCTTTAACGCTTGTGTTAATCTCGCAGGATTCTCTCGTTCCTCGGCAACATAGCCACCTCCGTAGGGGCTGGTCCTCAGTGACCAGCCATCGTCGATGATTCCTTCCGAAACTATATATATATATATATATATATATATATATATAATGCGGTTTCTATGGGAACTGAAGTTGTATTAAAGAAGATGGTGATCGACTGCGAAATGTGAAACAGATCATTTCATGTAGTCTCATTTGGTGGCAAAAGGTAAATTGTTTTCCCCAGCGGTCCCGTTAATTCATCCCAGAGTTAATACGAAGAAGGTAAATTACGAAGACTATTAGTTTGGATGTTGTGGCTAGCGCGTCATGTAGTCTCATTTATAACTATATATATGAGCATTGAATCCTTACAATATACTCAAATTAATAAGAGAAAATTATCCTAAATTGCTTGCATGCAAACTCAACTTTCTCTTCAGTTCCTGCGTCAGAAAAAATTTATTTCCACTCTCTACATGTAATATTTTGTGTTTCAACTATAGATTTACGGAATTATCCCTCAATTTTTTTAGGTACAAAAAATCTGAAATCAAGTATAATTCTTTCTAAATTCAACATCATTTTACTAAAATTCAGTATATTTTATATCAAATTGATTATGGCCTAATCAATTCATCCTAAGCTAATCAATTGGTATGAATTTTTAATCAATTAGTCTAGTGAGAAAAAAATTATGCTCAATTTGATAAAATATATACTAAATTATAATTGAAATATACTGAATTTAAGAAAATTATATTTATTTTTAAACTTTTTATACGTATAAAAAGTGTGATATTTAATTTGATAGAAAATATATAACACAGCGTGGAGAAATATATAACACACCGCGGAGAATAATAAAAAATATGGTACTTAATTTTAAATGCAATTTACAGAATTAATAACCGATTAACACAATTAACACAGCGCGGAGAATAATAACTATATATATGTGCATTGAATCCATACATTAATATACTCATTTATGGTCTCATTTTCTTGTTGTTAATTTCTGCATGGCGTTAGAGCAGCCGGCGAGGTGGAAGCTGGTCGGAGTAGCTCCGGCGCAGGAAATCCGGCGTCCGCTCGTACCCTGCGAACACGTCCTCCCATATCTCCGCGAAGGCGCAGAGGATGGTGGCATGGTATCGCGGCGAGTTCAGCGCCAGGAAGCGGCGGAGCAGCTCCTGCAGCTCCGCGCCGCCCACAATCTCCTTCTCCACGATCATGTGCAGCATCGAGCGCCGGAACTCCTCCAGCGGCTCCTCCGTGTCCCTCTTCACCACCACCACGCTGTCCTCGACTCCGCTGCTCTGCCTCCTCTCGCCGCCCCTGCTCCAGGCCACGACGCTCCGCTCCAGCTCCCCAAGCTGGCGGAGGAGCTCGGAGACGCTCGCCGGCGTCCTCTCTTCGTTGTCATGGTATGAGGAGGAGGATAAGGTCGCCGCGAGGCTGAGTGGAGTGTCAGCCGAGGACTCCACGGCGCCGCCGCTGCGGGGCGAGGATGGCTTGGTGGCGAAAACAGAGACGGACTTCGAGTCCGAGCAGGCGCCGCAGCCGAAGCTGAACAAAAGGAAGCCTCTGCTCCGCCGCCCGAACGCTTTCCGATGCCGTCGCCTCGATCTCATGCTCGATCGCTGGTCCGTATACTGCAGTGGCAGTTGCTCGATCGATCGATCGATCGCTTGGCCGGAGCAGATAAATAATAACAGCAACATAATTAATTACCAAAAAGAAAGGTTTTAATACTATTAATAGTTAGCTAGATTTGTGTCTTGTTTTGTAGGAGGAGAAAGGATTGAATGGAGACAAAAGTTCTTAATTACAATTGTTGGACAGCTAATGGGTGATTAAGCTGATGGGTACGTCCTAACACACATATTCCTTCTATATATTTAATAAATTAAATTTGTGGATTAAGCTAAGGGATGGAAGGACATTGATTGGCGGTTGTTATTATTATGAGAGGATACTCTTTTTCAAAGTAATTATGTTGCTCATTGGTCATATATTCTATGTGTTATGTAGTTTTATGATAATCTAACACATTTGAGAAAGCTTTGAGCCTTTTATCACTTTAAGATATCGAAATCTTCGCTATCTATTTCATCAAAATCAAAAAAAAATTGTAAAATAATTCTCAAGTTCATATGTGAAACTTGAGGATCCTCGTGGATGTTTAGTCCGTTCTTTTAGTAAAAATTATATTTTTGTAAGTTTTAAATTAGTACTAGTAGATGTTATATTTCAAAAATATTAGTTTATATTTTATATTTTATATAATATTAATTATAAAGATCATATAAATAATTTTTTAATCTTATAATTGAATCAGGAGAAGAAGAATGTTGAATATGAATTAAAGCGACATAATATAAAGTTAATATTTCTTGTAAAATTTCTAATTTAAATTTAGGATCTAAAGCAAATGTAATTAAATAAATTTTAAGAATAAAATAAAAATATTTTTTCTATTTAATTTTCATAACTAATATGCAAGAAGTTAAAACTTTATTATTAATATATTTATTTAATATTAATACTATATTAGAAAAATTAACTAAAACTAAATGAGAAGTGGGATAATAAACACCGAAAAGTTATTCGGTTGAATTGTTAAATACTTTTAAAATTTCACAAATAGTACTATAAATATTCTATTATTCTGAAAATAAATATATATTAGTATTACTATTTTATGCAAAAAAAATAAACATAATAAATTTTTATATTAAAATAAATCTTGTAATAATTGATATGTTGAATTCCAATGTATTGGTATATCACATGGAGATTTTTTAGGTCTTATTTCATTAGTTTTACAAAACCTAACATATTATTTCATCATAGATAGATGTGACCATAAATATGAAATTATAATTCTAATTGATTTAATATAATTTTCTAAAAGTTTTAATCCATCTTGAACACATTAATTTAAAACATGACATACACAACGAATATGAAAAATAAAATCACCAATAACAGGTTAGTAAATAAATTTTAATTCATCTATAGAAGCGGTATTAGAACATGCATTATTTAATGATATTGAAAATATTTTATATATTAATCCATATTCTTCTAAAATTAAACATAATAATTGTGGAATGTTATAGGTAATATGTGATTCATCAAAAACTCTATAAGCTATCAATCTTTTTTTTGAGGATCCAAGAATTATCTATCCAATAGCAAGTCTCACCCATATAAGAATGAGTTTACTAATGATCACTTCAAATATCGAAACATAAATAAACTTTAATATTTAATTTACTAAATTAATCAATTAAATTTTTTTTCTTTATTTTACTAATCTTTTATTTATACGAATAAGTATTGTCCTAGGAACACGTTTAGCACATGGATTAAGAGATTATTTACAAAAATATTTAAATGTGCATTTAGATCCAAAACTAAAAGAAAGGTATTCTACAGAAATAAATTTAGCTAATAATTTTCTTAATTTATTATCAGAATATAAAAATAAACCAGAATCAATACTATTACCGCTAGAAACTCTTGATAATTATGCTTGAGAGCGATCGAGTTCATATTCCGTCAGGTGCTTCGTCTCTATATGTCCTTTTACGACCCATAGTCGTCGCTAGCTTGAAATTTGTATGAAGCATTATAATGCTTATATTTTGCACACAATTCTCCCGATAGAAGAGTAACCTTCTCATAATGTTTAGTGAAAATAAAATATTTTTGAGGAGGATTTTCTCGAACCTTAAAAGTAATTGCATCGGTATTTCCTTGTGTTTCGGGCGTCAAAATGTGCTAGGGCTAGGCCTCGATCTCATCATCAGTGGATTGAATTTAAATGTCGGGATCCTCGTGTGCTATTATTTTCCCCTCCCGATCGAGATGATGAAGCTTCGTGGCCTCCTTCTATTGTCGTCGAAAGATGAAGTCGAAAACGCATAGAGAATATGAAGTTGAGAATGAGAGTAAAGAAGATGTGTATGAAATGATGAATGAACTCCCTATTTATAGGGTTTGGATCATAACGGTTAATAAATCATAGTCATTGATCAAAAAACGGTTAAATGATCTTAACCATTGAGAAAAAATAAAAAAAAAAAAAAAAACCCCAACGGCTCCAAACTGTCGGTTTCCAACGGCCAAACAAAAAAAATTGTTGAACCAGCAAGCTACCGGTTTAGCGACGGGTCGAATCAGAACCGGCCTGTTGACCTAGGTCGGGTCCGGGCTGCACCCAACCTTTGGTCGGGTCTACATCAAGGGCTAAGAGAAATGTAAACTCTTGGCTCTATATCTCTTTCTCTGAACGAGCAAAAACAAAGCAACAAGTATATTTTCTCATTCTTTAACTTGGAGGCAACAAATCTGCCAAAAGGCAAGCTAATAAGCATCTAAACCGATGGGGGATACGTAGGATCAAAAGAAGCCTTAGAGTGGATGGGTAAATAGTACACGTCGCTATTTACTTTTTCATCGTTAAGTTAGCCAACTCCGGGGGCCTCCTCTGAGGCTTATTTGATCCACCTTCGTCGTTGAGTTATTTAATTCCAGGCGCTTGGATCGCTGACAGGCACCACTTAAGCGAAGCTCTATCTGCGTCGACTCTATCCCTTCCTGGGCATCTAAACCACTCCTAGGCACCTAGAAGCTGACGTGTGCCAACCAATCAAGGTATGCCAACTTAGTTGCTCGTGTGACTAGATTCAGGTCATCTCGGGCGCTTGGATCCATCTGGTTGCTCAGACCTCTGGATGCCTAGATCCCTTCGAGGCATTTGGAATCACCTGACTCCAGCCACCTTCCTGCATCACAGAGTTAGCACAACATGTATAATAATAAAAACAAGAATAAATTGATATTCTCAAGACTGTCCGGTCTTGATTTTGAATTGCGCTGAAATTCCGTATCAGACCGATGCTTACTATTCCCTTCAAGGGAACACGCCCTCACCTACTTCTCTTAGGAGAAATTAATTATTTGCAAAACAACTTTCCTCTAGATCTACTTGAACTTTTACTCAATATCCGATTTTGAACTTCGGGACTTCCCACTAAACGTCTGATCCTCGATCCGTCTAGACTTCTACTGTTGTCCTCAATCCCAAGACTTCCCGCATAGTGTCCTTGGCCCCTAGGACTTCTGTCTGACATCTTCAATGTGTCAAGACTTCTACCCAGTCCACACCAGGACTTCTTTGCCGAATCTTAACTAGGACTTTCATGCACACTTAATCAAGCTAATTAGAACAATAATAAATTTTAACTTTGAACCTTTGCCAACATCAACATCAAATTTGATTATCTAGTTCTCCCCAATACCAATAGGATAAGCAACAAAGAAGGAAAGAAATGAAAACATAAATTTAATTCTATCAACTGTCTCAGCACAATGTAAAAAGTTTCCAAATTTAACAGAAGTAGAATGTTTTCTGATTTATTACTCAGAACGATAAATCAAATCACATCTAAAATTGGATCATCATCTCATTTCCTTGAAGTAATAAACTGTTGATGCTTGCCCTTTGATCTGTCCATTCTGCTCCTCTCCCTGAAGCCGCTGCCTGCTCCCCTGTAGGCGTTCGTTTCTCTTCCCCAGCTCTTGCCAGAAGAACTGGTAGTCTGGATCACTCGCCTTGTCGATTGTTTCTGCGAGAACCGGTCATTGCTCCCGAGTGCAGCCTTTGATATGCTGTGCAAGGCCACCTCCCGACCCTTCCGAGGATCAATGAGCTTCTTATTCAGGTAGGCTATCTTAGGTAGGATGCTGCAAATGGTTTTACGAAGTTGCTCTTCGCTAAAATTACTCAGAATAGGATTGCCAATCAGGTTGAGAGCCAAGAGAGAGCTGTCATTAGCAACAAGTTGACCCAAGGCCTTTGCTGTTGTTATCTTGTTGAAGCTCAGGTCCAGAACTTTTAGCTTTAGAAGTCTGTGGAGACCCTCAACGTAGCTGATCTTATTCCCAGCTAAATAGAGCTCTTTTATCAGTGTGCCATTTGGAAATCCTGAAATTTAAACACTGGATTATCTTCCTATCCCAAGTGATAAATTCTCCAAATCAACAATATACTGTACTAGCAGACATCATAGCTAGCACTATCTTTAGTATTAAAATGGAGGAATTGAATCTAAAAAATTAAAAGACAAGACTTCATATTGCTTACCGTGACCAATCCGTGAGATTCTGTTGTAGCTGAGATTAAGAACCCGCAGCCTTATAAGATCGTTCAGCCCCTCAATTGTTGTAATTTTGTTCTTAGACAAGTCGAGTGTAAGGAGACTCTTTGGGAGGCTTCCGGAGGAAATGTGGGCTGCAGCAATAGGAAATAGATAAATATATGAATGTCTAACAAATGTTATATATCAGAACAACACATAAGAATTATAATATAACAGTTTAAAATAAATTATTTGTTCATACCTATCATATTGCCAGATAAGTTAACTGATCGGAGATTGTTGAAGGCTGAAATTGCTGGAATAGCTTTTAAACCCATACCAGAAATGTGAACTGTATGGGGAAAGGAACACGATGGTTGGAAGATGTAGCTGTCCTCTATTATATCCTCAACTGTTGGCCTGCCAGTTTGAGTTTGTTTCTTTCCTGAGATTTTTTCAGCCTTGAGAATATTTGTATATGAGGTTGCCTCTTCTGCTGGTTCATCATCCTGATAGCTGTCTATTGGATATGATGAATCATCTCCAAGACTCTGAACCCAAGCATCAACTCTATCCAAGGTAGAAGACTCTGAATAAAATGCAACCCCATGATTCTGAGACCACAAGTCATCTGCAGTTGTAATTTCTGATTGCTTCATTTTTGGCTTGTTATCCATTTCAGAACATGACCTTGACTCAAGTACATTGGAACAATAGCCACCAGCATTTTTAGAGGTACCATTGATGGAAATCCTCTGTGGTGCTGTCATGCTAGGGTTGTGAGAATTATTCTGGCTCAGCAGAAAAAGATCCAACCGAAGTTTTGCACCCATTGACGGGAGCACCTGGGATGAATAGCTCTTCTTTAGCATTGCCCTATCTGCACTGAAAGATGACATTACTGATTTTGGACTTCCAGGGATAGCGTTTGTTGCTTCACCACCAACAGTCTCACATATGTTAAGAACATCATCCGAAGAATTAGTCTTGGTAGGGCACCTAAAAAACCTCTTCGTCTCAATGTAGGAGCATGAACGTTTAAGATGCAGAGGTCCGGACAATATTTCTGCTCGTCCTATGCCAGGATCACTAGCATGGCCATTGTAAGTAATCATTTCAGATGCAGTATCTTCTTTAAGCAAACTGCTATCTGAGCCATCAATATTCAGTTCTTCATCAACACTTTCAGAATTCAGTTCACTCTTGTCTACCTCAAATGCTTGAAACTCAAAGTCAGAGAAAGCTTTCCTCAGAGATAAACTATCGTCGTGTTCATCACCTCCTTCATAAGCTGCTTCAGTACCAGGCTCAGTTTGCTCAAATTTGAGATTTTTTGTATCACACATTTTGGTTTGTGCACTCTCCGCAGGGCTCTTTCCCTGAGCTATCAACAGCATGGGCTCTCCGAGATTTGCTACCTCGACAGAACTGTGGACCAGTTGATCCGCATGATTGGGTTCATCAAAAGTAATTCCGGCTACGACATTCTGGACATGTTGATGAACTTGTTCTTCAGGGTTAACTCTTAATTCTCCACATCCATAGGCAATTTTGGATCTTTTCTTTTCCTGCAGAAGATTGTATGAGTACTTGTAAACAGCATCATGTCAGAAGGACACTAAGGACAAAATCCACAACGATTGGTTCTTACCTTGGAATTCTTTCTAGCTAAAAGAGCTGAGAAACAACCAGTCATTGCCATCTTCGTGCACAGCAACTGATCTGAGCAAGGCAATCTATAGGAAAAATCCTATCAAGTTGTTCTTTTGCAGTGAAAAATCAGCTGCCAAAATCTCTATCGTCGCAGGGGTTAGCCGTTGTCAAAAGGAGATCCTTTCACCGTGCAATGGAAAGGCCAAACGAGGAGAGTGGAAACCTCAATGCAACGATGAGGCAACTGAGCATTCTTCAGATCCCACACCTTCCTCGAGGTGCAAGGACATGGAACACCAGGGACGGCCAGATTGATGACAGCGCCTCGAATATCAATTTGTATCCTGTGAAGGGGAAAAAAAGTGAGTTCTCGTAGAAATTCCAATCAAACAAATAAATAAACTAACTTTTGCGAAACTCCTTGGTCATTTTTGAATATTTAGGAAAACAGTTAAAAAAAAAAAGGAGCTGAAAAGAAGAAAGAGAGATCTGATCGAAGAAAACACACGGAACGAAAGATCTTATCCGTCGCGTCCAACCAAAAGCAGAAGATTAAACAAAACAATAACCATGTATTAATAAGGAAATTTATCCACATTAAGATTCACAAACCCAACGGAAAAATGGTTCCCTTCACATCACAATGCCATCATTCTTGAGACAGAAAGAAGAACAAACAAACACCTTTCTTTCATTACCTCCCAACCCGAAACAAACGTAAGAACCACAGAACTGAAGGCAGAAAATAGAAGGGAAAAAAAATCCAGCATCCTTTCGTTCGATGACACGAACAATCGGCCAAATCGAATAACCACCAAAAATAAATAAAAAAAATCCGATCTTAGGCTTTCTCGAACGGAGAAATCCCAAAAGAAGAAGAAAAAAAACGATCCGGTCACATGGTTTCTGGCGAAAAGCACCTGCAATGATCGAGTTGCCAAAAACTCGGTCGAAATCGAGATCGAAGGCCAGCAAGAAAGAACCGAATGTCAAAGGAATCTCCGCCCGGCGCGGCGGTGGAATGGCAAAGCGATGTGTGTCAGGCGGAAGGGTTGGCTATGAAGACCCGGTATAAATAGGCCATGGATGTGCGTAGTGAGGGGTGAGGTTACCGCCTCCGATCCGGAAATTCGCTGGAAAACGACATTCCTATTTCCGCGGCCTCCTTAAAGTAGTAGCCATTTTCCAACCAATGGTAGCCTCCTAGTCCGTTCTTAAATTAGATAAAAACAAATTAAAATACAATATTAATTTATAATAGATCCTCACATAATTAAAAAAATCCGAAAATATGTTTTTCATATTTCATTATAATAAATCTATTATTTTTTTAACCAACTGTACACCTATAGTATTTTTTAAACAACTAAAATCTAGAGAAAATTATAATAATAAATCTATTATTAAGATACGGCCATCAAATTTTGACGGGGATAATTAATTTTTGGATAAAAGTTTTAAAAAAAAAGATAAGTTTTGTATATCATCAAAAATAAATTTTATTTTTCAAAATTAACACTTTAGTTCCACTGACATGAATATCCAAGATTTTTTTTAAAAAAAATCAATAATTGTATCCTTTGTGCACATGTCAAAAAGGTATTCAGTATATTTTTTTATAAAAAGTATTTATATTCTAAATATTAAAATAATTTTTTAAATCAACTTAATAAAAAAATACTATACATGAAATTTATCATAATTTTTAAAATAATTTTTAATCAAGTTGATAAAAAATTTATATAAAATTATTTCATATATGATATTTTTGATAAAGTTGAATTAACTTATTTTAATATATTATAATAGATGGCTTTAAAAAAAATAAAAGGATTATTTTCTTACATCTTCACAAATTTAATCCAACCCATGTTTTTTCAAGTTTGGTGGCTGCAGATCTCGTGGATGCTAAATTTGGCGGCATCCATTTTAAGTACCAAATCCAGATGCGTGCTGACTCACTCAAGTGCGGTGAGATTCCTTCGACATGCGCAGCCTACAATTTTGACCAAATAATTGCAACAAAAAATGGAATCATCATCTTATTAGATGTCTCTTCCTAGAAACTTCATATATTTTAAAAGGGAATAAAATATAATATGTATTTTATTTTAATATAATAATTTTTTAATGAGAAAATTAGATATTTAATAAGATATTTTTAAATCAGTTGTATATTTACTTCAAATTTTATTATAATAAACACTCATATAAATATGAGTTAAGCTGACTCATGGGGCACCATTTTAACCAACTAATAAACATTGATATCACTATTTATATATTTGAATCGCATGATATATATTTTCTGTCCTTTGTTTACTTTTTGTTCTTTTAATTATTTATTGGATTAAAAAATTAAAAGAAGATCCTATTTTTTTCATAATTATAAAAAGGACCTCCTTTATTATTTTTAATTAAAGAGCGGCTCTTCCTGGGCATAACTCATATATAATTACTCATCCTTTAATATACTATTTCTATATTATTATCTTTTATCCTCCAATCAAGACCAATTGACATTGTAGCAGTTATTAATTGTAGTTAATATAATATTATAGTTATTAAAGTAATTATCATTTCTGTAAGTATTTACTGATAAGATATTCTTTTGATTAAAAATTAAAAAGAAATTCTCCTTTCTTGATTTTTCTAAAAAATACATCATCATTTTGATTTTTGCCATTATTTATTTTATTTTCTCTTTTGATAATAGAATGCAAATTGATGTTTATATAACTTAACAATTAAATTGTAACAATTTAATAAATAATTGTTAAGTTAACTTCAGAGTTCTTATGGAATCTGATGTATTAGTGCGAACAATTATTTATTAAAGATCCTACTAATCTTTCATTCCAGTCAATTGATTGATTACTTATTATGGATCTAGTTGCCACATGAATCACGTCTTCCACCATCTTCGAATAAAATTAATTAATTTATAAATAATTGTGTAAATAAATATTGATAAGTAGTACAATGTTGATTATCGAGACTAGTTATTGACTTAGCACAGAATAAAATATTACAAAAAAATGTCTCCAATTTTAGAAAATTTGAATTAGGTGAGCATGCTGCTGGTGAGTTTCCCGGAAATAATGGACATAATTTTGACCTAATTTTTCTATTAATTTTTAACCAAATTAGATTTAGAAGAAAAAAAATTTTAAAAAAAAAATCTTAAGGAATGAGGTGGAATTGCAACGATATCGACAGATTCATTGTGTCTCCAAAGTATAGTTTGATTCGGGACGGTGACCTCCGACAATCAGACATGTATATATTGACTGTCATGTCATTTTTTGAGATTTTTCGTAAATTTTTTTCTTAATATATTATCATTCTTAGATTCATAGGTGACAAAGATGATAACCCTCATCTTGAGGTCTCTTCAAGACTATCTCATGCATATTAAAAAGGAAATAAACATTAGGGATCATTTTAATTTAGTGGAACGACGGTTTATATGGAAAGACAGAATACTTTTGTACCCGTCAGAAATTTAGCAGAATGACTCTTTTATATGAAAAAAACATATACGCTAACAGAATATTCCTGCACCTGCGAGAATTCGATCCTTAGCTATTGATTCTACTCTTGGGGGCAACAAATGTTTTAAAAATGTTCTTGCCGATTTCAAAAAGGTTGGAACCGCCAATCCAGCGGCCCCCTGGTCTCTGCCCCACAAGTGTCCAGAGTAGCTTGATGAGATTGATAGTCATTCGTTAGGTAGGTTGATGAGTCAGCTTCATGTCATTTAGATCGAGCATGAGGAAAACATCTTCTTATAAAAATTATTAAACAAGAGACTTAAAAAAATATTTTTCGTTCAGTATTTCATATTTTTATTGTACTAGTTATAGTGACCACAAACTAATATAATAATGTTTTGAACAATCTATATGATGCAAAACACTTAAAAAAAAGAGGATCAAAATCTTAATAAAAATGAATATTATGAAAGTCTACCTTTAAATATGCATAAATTGTGAAAAGTAGTGCATCAACATTGAATACTTGAATTTTAAAAAAATTAATAAAAATTATATCAATATTATTTGAGAAAATATAGGAGGGAAATGGGACAATACAAGATCAAATGAATGAAAATTCTTGGATAATCTATTTTGTTTAACAAAACTAGGTTGCAACTTTGAAAAAAAAATTATGACAATTTTTTTAAAAATATAATATATCAATAAAATACAAATTGGCATCACCTATAAAAGAACCGTGTTTAAATATTTTAAATACAAAGTAGCTTAAATGATTTTTAAGTAATCTTTTCCTATTTTACAGCGGTTTTTAAATTTCGAATCTATGACCTCTAAATTATGCCATAATAATTTTATTATTGGATCCATATCCTTTATTTTTAAATACAAAATAATAACGGTAAATTACAGAAAATTTCTCAATCCTCATTTGATCTTTGCATACACTCCTCATTTGAAATTTTTTTTGCATTCACTCCCTAATGGATTGAGTATAAAAGAGTAAAAATTGAGTATACATTAGTGAAAATTGAGTATAAAAGAGTGAAACTTGAGTATAAAAGAATGAAAATTGAGTACATAATTTCTTGATGTGGTGGATGCAATCTTACATACTCAAATTTCTAACTTTTATACTCAAATTTCTTCAAATAATACTCACCAAACTATCTTGTCAATTCCATCAAGGACTGAATGCAAAGTAAAACTTGAGTGGAGATTACATGCAAAGATGAATTTGAGGATAAGGAGTTTATGAAAACTTTCCCACTTACCTTACAAATCATAAATTATTTTTCAAATTAATTTAGGATTTAAAAAGGAACTTATATAAAATATTATTATATAAGATGAGGGTATAAACTAACTTACAAAACAACAACAACAAAAATTATAGTATTTTCAAATCATAAATTATTTTTCAAATTAGTTTGGAAATTAAAATTTTAAAATTAACAACATTCTTAAAAAGGATAATTGATGTATTTCAAATATAACGAAGTACACCTTCTACACTTAAAAATGAAAAAGGATTTAACCAACTAGTACCTTTTATTATTATTATTATTTTTCTTACCTATGAAAATTTTTATCAACCATCGACATAAATCAGGATAAATAATGATTCGTAACCCCAAGGGCAATTGAAGTTCATAAAAAAATAGTAAATTATTTTGATGTAGAGTTAAAATTCATCAAGTTCATAAATAGAAAATTTTATCTAAAACTTAGGCATAAAACTAGATACGCCCTAGACTAAATAAAAAATATGATATTTGTGTTTGACAATGACAAAAGGAAATTGTTTCATAAACAATATAATACGATATTTCTATTATCATCAGAGAATTAAAATACTATCATCTTAACTTGAAAATTCAATGCACATAAACGCAAAGTCGATCGACATAGACACATTCAGGTCAAATTCTAAATGCTGAAATATTGAACAAATGTATCCAAGTCAGGCTAAGAACACATTTAACAAGTATTTAGTTGACACGGCGAGCTTTTTCTTCTTGGCCTAAACCAAGAGATCTCTGTGCATTGGCAATTCCTTCTGGGTCTGCAACAGGTTACCAAGAATGTAGAGTTAGCTAACAAATACAGAAGTTGATCTGTATAATCATACACTTTTAATAAGTTAACCATACATGTGCCTGCGTTGACTACTGAAAAATATGTTGTCTACTCATTTTCATTCTTCATAGACTGAGCAAATCTAAGAAAAATAATAATAAGTCAAGAACATGATTGTGCAATCATTTATCTCATGAACGAAGTTTTTCTTCGAGTTAATGAGGTGTATTTTCATAAAATCACCATGTATGACTTTTAGTAGCCTTGCAAGTGTTCCTTTTGGAGGAAATATGGAAAGAAGGATAAAATATAGGGAGAGACATCACCTCTCATCTAATACTTTTAGGTGTCTAGTCATTTGTACCTAAATCACCACATTGTTTGTCCTAATCCTTTTTCCCTGAACATTCCTTCCTTAACCCTCTACAGTTCGCAATCCTCCAACCCTCATCTCCATTCTCAAGTCTCATTTGTAGTGGTGATAGTGACTAAGTGGAGGCCAGATCAAAGATTGTGAAAGGAGGAAAGGCAGCCCAGAGGATAGGCCTCCTAGCTGTCATGGTTATTACAGACCTTGAGGTGGAGATCATGACAGCAATTGTAGGAAGTTACTAAGAAATCGGCTGGAAAGCACAAAAGAAGGCTTGGCAGCATGGGCAAATACAAACTTGATATATGGATGGAGGAGCAGAAGATGGGGTGTAACTCTCAGGGGAAGCCTTATAGTTGGGTTAAGAATACTATGTAAGAAGCAGGTCCCATCATACTTGAAGTCAAAGCCCTGACACTGAAGAAGCACAACAACAGAAATGAACTGATAACCTGATTTAATGCTCAAAACAAGTTTTCTGACTTTTCATGTCAAGTAATCTGAATCATGTCAAGAAAATGACACCAATGAGATATGAAACTCATATTTATTAGTTCTAGTAAAAAGATTGCGTTGCCAGAATCATCAACGTGGCTAATCATTATCTGAATCTAAGATGGTAAATTTTATTGAAACCTCAACCTTTCAATCGGTCAGGTAAATGTATAAAATGATGTCATAATAATATAAAATTACTTGAATGCTGTCCAAGGTAAAGAAAAGTTCTCATTGTCCACCGGATCAATCATTGTTTCCCACACTGGGGTCCACATACATGTGGCACATTATCTCCTTGTTCCAAATGACAACTCTAAGATAAGATGATGTAGGAGACTATAGCACCTAGCAAGTATCCTGATGTGGTTTACAATAAGGCTGCGTTTGGTAGGGTGTAATCCACCCTGTAATGTAATCAAGATTACATTACAAGTTGAATTCTTTTGTTTGGAATAACTTTAAAATTGTAATGTAATGTAATCTCGATTACAAAAGAGGTTGATGATTTGTAATCTGGATTACAAAATAAAACCTCTGTAATCTGGATTACATTACAGCTTGTAAAGTCGTCGGCCGGGTGGCGACGGTCGTCGGTTGTCGGCGGTTCGCCGGTCGCCGGTCGTCGACCGCCGGCCGTCGACCGCCGGCGACCTGCCGCCGGCGGCCGGCCGCGACCGGCGGCCGCCGCCGCCGGTCGTCGATCGCCGACCGGCGGCCGGCGGCGGCGGCGGTCGGTCGGCGACAGTCGCCGGCGATCGTCGGTCGTCAATCTTGATTACATTACAGGATGGATTACCCCTCACCAAACAAAGGAATTCAACTTGTAATGGTTATCAAAGATTACATATAACTCATTACCAAACATAACAATGTAATCAAGATTACATTACATTACATTACAAACTTGATTACATTACAGACCCGATTACATTACCTCCTACCAAATGTAGCTTAAGGTGATTATCAAACCTCCTATAGAGACTAAATGGTAGATCAGGCACTTCATTGGATGCTTCCAAGAAAAAGGTTCTGGAATGTGACAATAATTTATTAACATCTTGGAAAAGTACTAGGCAGTCAATAAAATCATTAAGCAATTCAAGAGGTGTAACCAGAAAACACTATTATATCCATTGAAATTCAATATGAAGCATCTCTATCACCAAACAGCCAAAGACTGAATCATAAACATACACAAGTTAGTCTTGGGGATTTAATAGTTCATTTTCCCTTACCAAAGACTTACCCCAAAATTGTGTAAAGATCCGAGTAAAAAAACTCAGATTCCTGGACACGTTATATTGCATAGCAGGAGGAAGAGGTTTCACAATTGTATCTATGCTGAAAACTCGCTGAAGAAACTGCAATGCAAGGGAAAATAGTTTCAAAACCATCAATACTTTAGAATCAAAAGAAAGTACTTAAGCAATAATCTTTTAGTATTCAAGCACTAAGGTCACCGGGTACATTCAAACTAGAACAGCTCAAAACTGAAAAATGGCATTCAGGGAGTTATGGCTACATGGAATACGTGATATCAATACTCTGAGAAGTCATATTAGTGAACTTCATTACCATTATCACATGTGGATTATGCTCAAGAGCCTGGAAAACACGGCATGCTTTTTTTGTATATAAAAGTTAGTAGAATTATATGTGTGCATTGATTCAGTATTAAAATTTGACTACGGTTCTTTCCGTTGTGACATTTTTCGGGGAGAACAGGTCATTACAAAATCAACCCATCGATGTAGAAATGAGTGTCTGTACTCAAATGTCATTCTATGAAAAACATGAAAATGAAAAAATTATTACTTACTGCATATCCGAATGTATTGGAAATCAAACCATGATCTTGGCAGTCAAGATATCTAAGGCAAGTATCTTCATGAAAATAACTACAATATCAAAGGAATAGGAAAATATTGATTCAAACCACTATGCTTTAATTCTGTCGAGAAAAGACTGTCAGATGTGTTCTACAAGCAATTTATGAAATGTGGGCATATTACATTTTCATTTTCAGCGAATACCATAAATAAATGCAATTTGATCTACATCTTATGAAGCATAACCGTATATAGGATGATGATTAAGAAAAATGCACATATTACCCACTGATCCTAAATATCTCTAATTAGTTTTATAAGAACTCAATATAAATGAAATAGACAGACTAGCACAATTGATACTTGCTCAATTGGAGGATGTCTAGTTAAACCTCAGCAATAAGGCTATGTGGCATCATTAAATTGATAAACCTTAGCAATAAGGCTACGTGGCATCATTAAATTGATACTAAAAATTCCCACTTGGGGAATTACTTGGAGAGTTGCCCACCTCAAGACAAGGTAGCGCATTACTTGACCATTATTAAACATCAACATCAGTTGTTGTAGCAACAACAAATTTTATTTATCCAGCTATTGCTACAAAGTGAACCTCAATCCTAAGATTCTAACTATTCCTTCTATATACGAAGGAATCAAGGTTTCCCCATCATATATCTCATCCCGAAAATACCTTTATTTCAACGTTGTTGTAGCAACTATAAAGCAAAATTGCTCCAACTTAATCAAAATTACTATACATGAAACACTATTATATCACAATATTCTTTACCAACTTAATTAAAATTGCTTGAACGTATCAAAATTGCTTCAAATTTGTTAAAATCACTTCAAAATTGTTGTAGCAGCTATGTCATAGCTACTACGAAGTGATTTTGACCAAGGTTAAGCAATTTTAACTAAGTCGATAAAGAATATTTTAATATAACAATGATCTATGTGCAGTAATTTTGATTAAGTTGAGTCACTTTATTTTATTATGTTGAAGCAGCTATGGCTGTATAACGCAGCTACGTAACATCTTCTACAACAACACTGAAATAAGTTGGAATAAGACATATGTTAAGGTATTGCTTTGATGCTTTTTGTAAAATTGCTTAGTGACTTTTACTATGTGGTCTCGCAATGTGATATATAATTGAATTTATGATTATAAACTTGATTGTTGACCAATTAATGGATCCTTTAATTGGCTAGGCAGGAGAGCTACATATCTTTCAACTTAAATAGTTTGCTCCTAAATCAATTACAATTTCAGTTTTGGATCTGCTCAAAAACTACTTTCTGGTAAGAAAGACACGAAAGAGATGAAGACAAGACACTAATTTTAGAAGGCAATTAAGAGGAAGTAAGCCAGTATTCTATTCCCTAAATGAAGCTCAAAGCTCAAGAAAAGAAACTAAAACTAGCAAAACCCTCAACATCTCGTTCTACGACATTTTTTATGGAGAAAATGAATCCTGGATCTTACAATTTCCAAATTGGTTCATCAATCACCAGAACACAAAAGCGATTCGAGAGAAATTACTGGCCTAATTCACCACTCCATCTAGCGACTCAACCAAATAGCTACCCAATTACACGAAAGAAAGAGAAGGGGGGAAAAATCAAACCTTTTAACCACAAATCACCGATTACCTACCAGAAACAAAAAACTAAAAAGGATCGAAAGAAAAAGGGATTTTAGTAATCACCCTGAAATTCCTCTGGAAGCTGTATCTGAGCTCAGGGTCGATCTCCGCTTCGAGTTCCTCGTCGGTCTTGGAGGCGGAGGCTCTCCTCTTTCCAGGAACGTGCATGGTGGGGGTGCCGCCCGGTTGATTGGTCGCCCTCAGTTTGGCGTCCGCAAACTTGTCGCTCGGATCCTCCTCGCCGCGCCATGGCGCCGACGCCAGCAGCTCTTTCTTCATCCCTCCCCTTCCCCAAGATAAGCCACCGCCAGGGATAAAGAAAAAAAAAAAAGCGAGAAGCAGTAGGCAGACCCCTCACCCAACACATAAGCAGCGTCACCAGCATACTGCGGACGGCCCAAGCCCAGCCCAATATGGAAGGTTTTCATTTCATGGATCGGGCTGGGCCAAGTCTTTCGGCCCATAAATTAGTCCGAGCATAACTAATTGGTTGTTAAACTTCTAGTTAGCAAAATTCACATGAGCTATGTGCAGCAAATGAGTGATTAGTTATTATTTCAAATATTCATAATTTAATCTTCAGTTACGATATATTTTGTACGTGAACCTTGAGATGTTGGATTTCTGAACCGCTTATTGCGAGCAATTCCTGATTTACCCAAGCAACAGGTGAGAAACTTTCATGGGGCCAAGTTGGCACCTGAGGTTCAATATTATCCAATTTCGTTAATTATTTTTTATCCCTCGGGCTATGGTGCAGCAAAAGGTCGACTAGTCGTCATTCCAGATATCCGCGGTTCGATCCCCATTACGATTTGCTTTGTAAGAATTTTTTCTCTAAATAGGACGTGAATCCTGAGACGCTAAGCTTCTGGATCGCCCGTCGTAAGTACTTCCCGATTTACCTTGACGACTAGAGAAAATTTACTATGGTACTAAATTGATCATCTAAGATTTGACGTTTCCAACCTCATTAATTATTTTAGTAAGTGAAATTCACATAATACGAGGAAAGTATAATTGGATTTATAGGTATAAAAGAAAATACATGAATTAAATATATACTCAAACAACTAGATGACTCCCATAAAAATAAGGGTAATTGAGTTTTTATGTGTTGATACTCTGTAAATTTGTAATGTGCTGCCTAGGTAGGCCCCTAAAAAAGTGGACTCGGTGCATAGATTTTTATGAGGTATTTAGAGGGTGTTTGGGAAAAGAGTTTGAAGTCATGCTCAGAGATTAGATCAGAATCTTCCCGTGCACAGGAATCAGGTTTAGAGAATTACAGATTTACGGAATCGGGTTCGAAGTATTACAGCGCTCGGGAATCAGAGTCGAGGGATGCTTGGAAAATAAGAGTCAGTGTCGGAAGGTGATTGGAAATTAGAGCATCCACAATCATCGAGCTCCCACGATGCCACGTCAACGCCATATCAAAAGTAAATATCCATGCGTATATCTTCACTAAAAAAAACTTATAAATAACACTTTTATGAATTCTATATGCTTTCATTATATTTTATTTTATATATAAATAAATTTTTTTACCACAAAATAATATTAATAACTAAAACCTAAGTAAAAAATTTATTAAAATTTTTTATTTTAATTAACCCTATGGAGCTCCCTCATTTAACCCAGTCAACAATAGGGACTTCTTAGGAGTTTTCATTGTGGATGTCTTAGATCCAATGATACCTGACTTTAAAAACTAACTCTTGAGAAATTAGCATAATATTATAAAGTAATTAATAATGATTTCTTTCTGAAAATGAGGGAGCTATGGGAGGGAGCTCCCTCATTTAACCAAGTTAACAATAAGAACTTCTTGGGAGTTTTACTGTTTTAGGATGCTTTAGATATACTTGACTTTAGAAATCAACTATTGAGAAATTAGTGTAATATATCATAAAGTAATTAATAATGATGAATATGAATGTTCATTGATGAATATATCATAATAACCAAGTTAAGAATCCATTCTTTTTGATATTATCTAAGTTAGTAATTTTCATAATTTATCTCGTATTGATCTTAAAGATGGATTGACGAGAATAAAAGGATGATAAGAAGAAAGATATGTACGCTCTCATACAATCCTCCTTTTTTATATTATCTAAGTTAATAATTTTCATAATTTATCTCGTATTGATCTTAAAATGGATTGACGGGAACATTAAACGAACAAATCATCTTTTTGCCACCTCTCTTTCATTTTACTATCTTCCCTGCTCAACAAGACTATCACCCTTTGATCGTGTGTTGATCTTGGACAGGACAATCCTTAAAATCCTTGTATCTGATACGAAGAGCGGAAGGAGCATTCATCTGGTGAACATCTAATGGAGCACTCGATTGACAGCCATCCGATATCTGCCGATCATGTATGAACTTGGTAGTTAAGTGTGCTTAATGTGAAATAATTTAGGATGGGTGAAAATGCAAAAAGCTCCTCACCTTAGAGTCAAACTCTACTTTTGCAAAAAGTTAAGATCAACCAAGAATGAGAAAGCGGAATATAGGGCGTCTTTTTCAACACACATTGAAGTGGAAAAAATAAGTGTGACTAATTTATAAGTGGAAAACGTAGGCCCCTTCTAATGAATGTGTTTCTAACATCAACCAAGAATGAGATAGTGGGCAATTTGTCACCTAGTTCGATTAGGGCAGTGTAATAAGAGAGCTTGATCCAGGATCACAACAAGGTGAATGAATTGCTTTTGATGTGAGTTGCTGAGATGAAGACGACGACTCTCTTTATTGTTGCCATGAATTCCTGTCTCTGCTCTCTCGCATTCTTACGACAATCAGATTCAAGTTAAAATGCGCACAGCCTGATTCAGAGATCAGATAGCATGGTGTATACATGAACCATTTGAACTGCCGCTATTGTGAATGCCGACAAAGACATTGGAGTAGGACTTTGTGAGGTAGCAAAAGTTGGCGACTGGAGGCAGCGTCGCCACTCTTTCTCCTTTCTTGAGCAGCTCCGGCAGGTCGATCCTCTGCAGCATCAGTACCGACTTCGACTCCTTCCACACGAACGCGAGCAGCCCGTTCTGGAGCACGAACAAGGCGCCAGGCTTGCATCCGGGGTACCGGAATCCGTACCCGCCGGCAATGCCCTCCCCGGTGTAACTCTGCTTCACTTCCATCTCACCGTCGTTGTCCCACGGGAATGCATCCGACGAGGCCTCGTCGACCTTTGCCACGAACATTGCGGAGCCATTGGGGTGGAGGACGTAGTGGGTGCCTTCCAGTAGCTTGGTGGCGACCAAAAGAGGCCGCCCCTCTGCTTCCTCGTAGGTGAGACGAAGGAAGAACAGAGCCTTCCCCGGCTTGTCCTGCGACGGCCGCGCCGGAGGCCAGCCGAAGGTGCCACCCCATAGCCCGGCGAGCTCGTGACCGGTGGTCGGGACCGGGATCCGGAGTTTGTAGAGAGCGAACCAGTTGTCGTGCATGTCGGGCCACGCTCTGTACGTGGTCAACCTCATGTGCGCTGCTCGCAAGCTCAGCCCGAGGCTGTCGCCGGGAATCAAGAACTGGTGGAGCGGCGGGTGCTTCTTGTGGGATGCCAAATCACGGGGATTCGACCTGGCGATGAATTGTTTGAATCCGTCTCTAAAGTACGCTGCCACGGAGAAGAGGGCGTTTCTTTTGTAGTGGTGGTGGAGCTCATCTCCATTCGCAGCGCTTTGGTGCTGCGCCGAGCGTTCCTCCAATTGGGTGTCTTTCCAATCGATTCGCCCTCCATTCAGCTGCTTGTGCATCTTGACGATCACAGACCGGCGATGGGCCAACTGCTCTGCGTCTTCACAACGATCGAAAAGAGGAGCGGCGGTCAGATCCGGCGGGACGTCGAGGGCGACTCTGCCAGACACTCGGTCTAGAAGCCCGCGACGATCGCTGAATGGAAGTCGCGCAAATGGGATGAGCGGAGGAGGCAGTGGTGCTGCAGAGGGAGCAGAGGCCGTGTTGGTGTCGCACCGGCGAAGTCGTCTCACAAAGGTCGGATCTTTGCTGTCGGCGATGGATGAGAAGCTCCAGGAGTGATGAAAGGCTGCCTCTTTGCGGCGGGCGTCGACCTCGAGGAGGAGGATGTTGCAGGAGGAGTCGATGGATCCGACGGAGCCGGGGAAGAGGGATTCCTCTCCGTTCTCGCCACGGCCATGGAGGAAGAAACAGGAGGGAGATCCATCGGCGTCGGCGAGGATCTCAAACACCGGCGCCCAAAGCAGAGGGCCCCCGTCGAGACCCAGCGGCCCGAGTTCCTGAGGTATGACGCGAACGCCGACGACGGAGAGGAAGCCCCAGAGGACGCAGACCACGTTGCCGAGCTCGGGGTTCTGGTGGACCCAAACGCCGAGAAGCGGCGCGACGGCGGCGAGGAAGCGACAGAGGGCGCGGTAAGACCCCACGCCCTCGCGCCAGAGGGGGAGCGCATGCGGCGGCGGGCCGAGGCGGCGGCACTGCGCGAGCCAGACCTTCTCGGAGTCGGCGATCGCCGGTCGGAGACCGCGGCAGCAAAGGCTCAGCGCGCAGAGATCGGCGGGACGGAGATAAGCAGAGATGAGCGCAAGCACGTCGTCCGGCAGCGACAGGAAAAGACGGGCGCCGCAGTTCGCCATCCAAAGGCGGCTCCTTTCCGTCGCCACGACCTCTATCTCAGGCTCCGAAGGACGCCGCAGCCATGAAGGCGGCGCCTCGCTCCCGATTCCAATGGAAATAGAGAACAGAGAGCCACATCCACCTTGGAAGAGTCATTTATTGCCATTACTCTGCTGTGACGTTATGTAAGGAGAGAAATCGAGGCAAGTGGCGAAGATTAATTCTTTCTTCTCTCACCAGAAGTCCGAGCACGAGGTCCCATGACAAGCGGCCTGACAGACTTCTATCAATTGCGTGATGAGGTATCCATCGCATGATCACACACAATCCACATGGGAGTGAGATGACGCCAGATCACTTTGACGTGCCCTGTAACAGCGAACGTTGCCGCCTACTGCCGGAAGATACCCTGAATAATTGGAATAGACAGGGTTGAGGTGAGGTTCCAACCATTTAGCTAAATTAATGGGATATAGTCCACCAGATCAATCATGAACTTCGCCAACAATTATTTGCACGCCGTCTCCCATTGTAGGCCATGGCAGACTAAATAAAACAGGGGATCATCGTCCACTGCAGTCATTTTCTGATCTGCAAGACGAGAAGAAGATGGTTTGAAAATACCTGTAGAGAGAATCTTTGTGGCTGAATAATTTATAGTGCTAATTAATCCAACAATATCGAGGCAGATTGCATCATGTGAAGATGGATCTGACGAGATCAGATAGACGATAAACATATTACTAGCTTAGAAGCATTAGAACTGGAAACAGAAAAGTAAAAAAAAAAAATAATACGATGGCAATACTGATGGTTGTCAAATTTGAAGATCACTCTGAATGCTGGCATCTTCTAATAATTGACTTGGTAAATCTTAGATATCAGTCTGGACGACGTAAGGTTTGATTAAAACAAATTTCTTGTCATATCCTACGAATTCTTTCACGAAATTAGACAAAAACAAAACAAAACAAAATTCGAAATTACAAAAATGTTAGCATGAAGGGAGTAATTACTGACAACTAGCTTAGCAGTTGCTAGGTGGGTTACTAAGAAGGAACCTAATGAGTTGCTATTAGCAATAAACTCGGTAAAGTCTTATCAAAACTTTCAGTACTAACCGGGATTTTTCGCTTGTATGTTCAGCGTCTATCAAACGATGCTGGCTTTCTTTCGTCCAGTCAGAACTTGAGCAGTTGGATTAAGCTTCTCTGCTCCTGTTGTCAAAGACAAGTTTTGCCTCTTCGACTTCTCTTCACTGCGAGCCTGTCCAAAACACGCCAAAATGAGATTCAATGAGCACTTGCAGAGAATAAGAAATATCCTTTTAAGAACAAAAGTTCGCATATTAAATTGGAAATGATGACCTTATGCTGCCTGTAAAGTGCTCTTCTCCTTTCTTTTGCGCTGTAAATAGTATCTTTAATTCTAACATTATCCATGTAGTCACCAGGCCATAATTCTGCAAGCTGGAATTGACGATAAATATGTAAACAGAAAATCAAGTTGATGAAATGAGCTAACAAAAAATGTAAAGGAAAGGCAAAAGAAAAATGGCTAGGTAATTGAATCTTCTTAACAACAACCAATCAGGATATCCTTCTTGAAATAAAAAGACTTAAAAGAAATATGCTAATCAACAATCTTTAAGTTCGTGCAAAAAAAAGTAAAATAGAAAAAACTGATATCAAAGAAATGATTTCCCCAATATGATCAATAGTTATCAAAAAGAGATTTTTAAAGACAAATAGTAAACGTAGGATATCAGATCAAGAGCTTACCTCTACATAGAGCTTTCTGCAGCGAGGGCCCTTATCTTTGATCATTCCCTGAAAATAAAATATTGATTAAGATATTTGCAAATATAGTTGCTCTACCATATCCATGTTTTTGGCTAAAATTAAAGTTAACATTGTCTTTGGACTTTCTAAAAAAGGCCCTTGGACCTTTACGATTGGTACGGAGGTCTGATACTTCTAAAAATTCTAACGAAGATATTTGATTCTTCAAGTTCAGAGATGATCTCATCTCCATAACTATAAATCCAGACTTCATATGGAAGCTCAAAAAATTAAAGAAAACAGTAGTACATCAACATACAAATCATAGAGATCATACATCTTGTCTTCTAACACAGTGCTCATGACAAATTTTTCTTTCGAAGATCTTGCTCCATCGTTACTGATTTCCTGAAAAGCATCAGTTGAACCATCTTGTTGCTCGGCCAACTAAAATAAAAACAGTAACTACTGATACGCTATTAGTTTATCTCATAGAAAAAAATCAGATATTATACCATGAAACTTGGAGCATAGTTACTATAACAAAGACAAAATCTACCATCGTGTTTGGCTGAGAAAAATGTGCTCTGATGATTTCATTAACCTCCTTTTTTTTTGTTGTTGAAACCTATAAGCAGTTTGTTGTTTTGCTAAAGGACCAGATGCAACCATCTCTCTAATATTTCTCTACAAAAAAGAAAGAAAGAAATATTAGAATTAAGAAACAGCAAAGAGGGGAAAAGTAAATATTTATTAGAATAAAGAAACAGCAAAGATGGGAAAAGTAAATAACACTTCAAAAAGATAATCCAAGATTCCTTGACAATACAAGAGAATATCATCGTCTCTTGCAGTTAATGCAATGGCATGCTTCTGATGGTTTTGTGTCCTGAATGGGTGAGTTCAGTCCCATACAGTTTGAAACAACCCAAACAATAATAGTAGTATAGTACAAGTGCACAATGGAGGGTTTCAGTTAATCTTGATATTATTTGTTTTCTACCTAAAGCTTGTTTTGATTTGATGTGATTTGTGCAAGTTCTCAAAGGCCCAAACTCAAGATCCATTAGGAATGGTGAACTCCATGATTATCTTGCTCCCACATAAGAATTAAAAACTCTAATGCGGATGGCCTTAGTAAAACATTGACAACAGATTGATCAAACCTATGGGAACAATTTCTCCAGTACTAATAGGGGTGTCAAAATGAACTGGTTATCTGCTAAATATAATAAGGGATGATCAGATTTCATCTAATTAGTGTACAATAGCCATTAGATACTTCTCTAGTTACTAAAATTTAAGAAGATGACAACTGTTCATTCACTGTTCCTCTATTGGAACTAACTAGAGAGTAGAGACAAACTGATATGTGTAGCTTAAAAATGCAAAGGAAAAGTTTTCTAGATCACTTCCAAAATTATAGTTATTCTTTTCTCTCAATCTTTAACTGATACGCATAGATACAGCCAATTTTACCATGAAGATGGGAACAGTTGCAAATAGAAATTACCAAATATATTGAACTAACACACTGTGTTTTTTTTTCTCTTTTATTTGTGCATTTTAATAATCACTAATAATTGTTTGGTCTATTGGTAAGTAAACCAGATTTGGAAGGCTTCCAGCTAAAGGTCAAGAGTTTAAATTCGGAATTATAGAGAGTGATTTAACCTTTTTGTTGCGCAAAACGTGGACAACACCTCTCAACCTCTAACGCGCGGAAAAAGAAGAAGAGAGAAAAAGATCGCGTGGAACAACAAGACAAAGACGCACAAGAGAGAGAGAGAGAGAGAGAAAAAAAAAAGATCGCGTGGAACAACGAGACAAAGACGCACAAGAGAGAGAAACACGAGGAAGAAGAAGAAGAAGAGGAGTGAGAAAAAGGAGAAGAAAAGTTACCGTGATTCGGCGGCTTGTCTATGCAAAAAAAATCGAAGCTCTATTAGATTTCTCTTTACACAAGAGAATACACATTATTCTCTTGATCATTAATAATTATAATCCAATATGTTTACAATGATCCATGTAAATAATGCCTAAACTCAGACCTAGTAAAACCGTAACAGATTTTTTTAAAGAAAAGTCTTAACAGTTTTTTTCTTAGAAAAAATTTTAACAAATTTTTCTTCCATGACATCCCTTATTCAAATATAAGTCACTCGTTAACAATCTCCACCTTAGCAAATATTCACCCCTTCGAAGAACACTAGTATTTGAGCAAAACTCCACCTGAAACTCTGGGTTTGGGCTTCCTTTCACTAGCATCTAGAGATATAGATCAAGTTCAAGCAATGAACTTTTCTGTGGTCACTAGCAACGTCAACATATTTGCAGTGTAAACCTTCTCAAGTTTAATTTCTCCGGAAGCAATCAACTATCTGATCTCGTGAAACCTCACATCAATATGCTTGATTCTCGCATGATACACTTGATTCTTCACTAAATAGATAGCACTCTGACTATCACATAACAACTTGACTCCACCTTGCTGAACGCCCAGTTCTCTGACCAACCCCCAGTAAGTCATAAAGCTTCCTTCTTCTTGAATACTCACTTGCATCCTATAGCTCATTTTCTCTCAGGAAGCTCCATTAGATCCCACGTTTGGTTCTTATGTGATTGCATCTCCATCTCCATCGCCATAGCACTCATCCACTTATCCTTCTCAGAGCTGTGTATCGCTTCCTGAAAAGATGTAGGATCTCCGCTACTGGTGATGAGTGCGTAAGATACCAAGACCTCAAATTCGTATCTGGTGGTTGGCTTAACGACTCGTCTCGTTCTGCCACTAGCTATAGTGCGATGCTTCATGTGCTCTGAGCTAGAATCATCAGAGTCAAGAGTCTTTAGCTTCACCTGCACAACACCTTTCTCCTTGTTGTGGTGTTTCCTTTCCTTCCTCCTGAGGATGTTGTAGTATGACCTTCTCATCAAACACCACATCTCTGTTGATCACCACCTTGTTTGCCGTAGGATCCCAAAGCTTAAAACCTTTAACTCCTTTCTGATACCCCAAAAAATTCACTGCTTTAACTTCGCATCCAGCTTTGATCTTTCTTTCCTAGATATGTGCATATAGGTTGGACATCCAAAAACTCGAAGATAAGAGTAATCTACTGGATTTTCTATCCATATTTCCTCTGATACTTTGCCTTCTACTACTGTCCTTAGTGATCTATTAATGAGATAACACATCATGTTTACCACTTCCGCCCAGAAATTCTTTCCTAGCCCTGCATTCAGCCTGAGACATCTTGCCTTCTTAATGATTATCTTGTTCAACCTTTCAGCCACACTGTTCTGCTGAGGTATCCTGCGAACCGAAAAATACCTCATTATTTCATTCCGCTCACAAAATTCCTGAAACTTTGAATCTGTGTGCTTTGTCTCGTTGTCTGACTTAAGGCATTTAATTGCCCTTCCTGTCTGATTCTCAACTTTAGTTTTTCATAGTTTAAACTTTGCACAAGTGTCCGACTTATGACACATGAAGTATATCCAGACTTTTCGTGAGTAATCATCAATAAAACTCACAAAATACACTGGCAGGTCCCTAGAGATCTATATGTTACATAGTCCAGATCCCCCCCCCCCCCCCCCCCCCCCCCCCCCCCCCCCCGTCTTGTGTGTTGTCGTCTTAAATTGCACTTTGCTCTATTTTTCAAGGACACAAAATTTGCAAATTCAAGCTTGCACATCTTGATGCTCTTCAACAAATCTCTCTTGTGTCAGCATCCCACATTCGCTCATATGCCGTAACCGGATATTCCACAAGACTGTACTTTTTGATTCAAACACTAGTAGGTGACTCCACCTATAATTGTAATCTCTATCAACTTGTAGATGTTCTCTGCTACCTATTGTCCTTTCATTATCGCTACAACTCTCTTACTAGCCTTCATCACTCCACTCACTGATTTATAATTACAATCAATATCATCTAATATGCCTAGTAAGATCAAATTCTTCCTTAGATCTGGTATGTATCTGACATCACATAAAGTTTTGATCACACCATCAAACATCTTGATTCTGATGTTCCCTATGTTGATGACTCTGCATGACACATCATTTCCCATCAACACTAAACCAGAATACACTGCCCTATAGGTGTCAAACCTCTCCTTGTTTGGAGTCATGTGATATGAACATGCAGAATCTAAGATCCATGCATTCGTCCTGAACTCAACATAACTGATAGAATATCTTTATCACCGCTCTTTGAATTTTCTTCAACTATGTTTGTAAACTTTGTCGAACTGCCTCTGTTCTTTGCAACATGTTTTNTTTTTTCTGCACTTAAATTATTTAAGGGGGAAGTGTAGGGCTGTTACACTTCCGCCCAATCTTGTATTCGAATCACTCTATCGGTAGTTTGTCGGTAGAGGTTTTTAGTGGATTGCCCACAGGAAAGGTTCAAGGAACCTGGGCCTTCGAGTAGGAGTCGGCGAAGGCTCCGAACGAAGTAAAACTCCTCGTGTAATTTTTTTTATTATTTTTCGCTTTCGCATTTCGTTTTAATTTTTCCGCTGCGCACGTTATAAAAAGCATCGTACAATTTTCTATCGACTCTGATTTTATAACGAAGATTTTAAAAGTCACGTGATTCACCCCCCCTCTCACGTGCATCGGTCCTACAACTACTACTTCCTATTCTCTTTGCATTAATGGCAACGTCCAAGGTCACTTTAAAGGTGCGAGGGGGCTTCGTCAAGGTGACCCGTTATCCCCGTATCTATTTGGTGTTTGTATGGAGTACATGGCACGTTTGTTACATTCGCAGATAGGAGGAGCAGACTTTCATTTTCACCTGAAATGTGCAGAGCAGAGGATAGTGCACCTTGCCTATGCAGATGACCTATTGTTGTTTTCCAGAGCTAATGTCACATCAATTAGGATACTCATGGATTGTTTGGAGAGGTTTGGTCAGATGGCAGGATTGCGAGCTAATCTGAGCAAATCAAACATATACATGGCAAGGGTGGATGAGAGTACACGCAGATCACTACTTGAGCTTACAAGATTTCAGAGTGGCACTATGCCTTTTCGATACTTAGGGATCCCACTTGCGTCAGCAAAGCTTAGGATTGCGGATTATGCTCCTCTTCTTGATGCCTTGGCAAAGAAAATCAGTGTGTGGCCAAAGAACACACAAACACATGCAGGGAAGGCACAGTTGATCAGAGCGGTACTTCAGGGAGTGGAATGTTACTGGATGTCTATTCTGTCACTGCCGACTGGAGTCATAGATAGGATCTACAGTTTATGTAGGAGCTTCCTATGGACTTCGAAGCACCCCCCTATCGCCTGGTTGGAGATGTGTAAGCCTAAGGAGGAGGGAGGACTTGGTTTCAGGGACCTCAAGGATTGGAATGATGCTTTATTAGTGAAGGTGCTTTGGAGAATCCAGGATAAGCAGGATGCATTGTGGATTAGATGGGTACATCATGCGTACTTACAGCAGGTAGACATTTGGCATTGGCGGGTGAAGCGCATTGATTCCCCCTTGATTAAGCGGCTATGTCAGATTAGGGACCGTATACTTATGGCAGTGGATTCTGTGGAAGCAGCTGAGCAGAAGTTGAGTGATTGGTTTGAATCACATGTGCAGCATCACAGAGGGATTAGTATGGCATATGATTTTTTCAGAGATTCAGGGGAACGCAAGACGTGGGCACCGGTTGTGTGGAGGAAGAATGGTCACCCGAGTCACTCTTTCACGCTATGGTTATTGGCGCATAGTAGACTGCGCACGTGTGACCGACTGACATACTTGGAGGATGATGAGATTATATTGTGTTCCATATGCCGTGAGGAGACTAAGACCCAGGAGCACATTTTCTTTAGGTGTCCCAGGGTACAGCAGTAATGGAGTAGTGTGCGGGCGTGGCTGAGCATGTCCCCCAGCATGACCACGTATCGCAGCATGTTCAGAGTCTTCAGATGGCGGTATCGGGGCAGGAGTCAACTGATACAGGCACGTCACTTAGCAGTAGCAGCAATGGTTTACTACGTATGGTTGGCAAGGAACCAAAACAGATTTGATGGTGGGCGGTGGGATACTGAGGTGCTTTTGAGGAAGATAAAGGTGCATGTGTACAAGAACCTTGGCACTGATTTTGGCAGGCGGCTGGAGGTTGGAGTCGATGGCAATGCAAAGATGAGGGCTACTGATCGTTCGTGATTACATGGATCTGGTTCTGGGTGGACGAGAGTCTGTACTGAGTGGAGAGGCAGGGTGAGTGAAATGTAAGGGAAAAAAAAAATCAACGGTCCAGGTCAGCAGGTCAACTGCGAAATCGTTGTTGGCCTGGTCAATGGACCGGAAAAAAAAACAGCGTTGACCTGGTCAACTACCCCAGGCCACGGTGGACCTAGCACTGAGTTGACCTGGTCAATTAAACCAGGCCACGCTGGATCTGTAGATAGGGAAAAAAAACCTCTTTTTGACCAGCATTGACCTGGTCAACTAAACCAGGCCACGCTGGACCTAGCACTGTAGATAGGAAAAAAAAAGGAAAAAAAAAGGAAAAAAAAGGGGGAAAAAAATCTTTTGGACCTAGCACTGTAGATAGGAAAAAAAAACCTCTTTTTGACCAGCGTTGACCTGGTCAACTAAACCAGGCCACACTGGACCTAGCACATAGATAGGAAAAAAAAATCTTTTGGACCTAGCACTGTAGATAGGAAAAAAAAACTCTTTTTGACCAGCGTTGACCTGGTCAACTAACCCAGGCCACGCTGGACCTAGCACTGTAGATAGGGGGAAAAAAACACGTTGTCCTGGTCAATTAAACCAGGAAAAAAAAACAGATTTTGCTGTTGTCCTGGTCAACAAACCAGATTTTTGAAAGGGGCTGACCAGGTCAACCGGTGGCTACATTTTGGAGGGCCGGGCAGTTTGTTTGGTAGGGTTGGTAGAGATTTGCTAGATATGGTTTGCAGTGGTGCATAGGTACACTGGATTGGTCTATTTAGTCCGTAGCAAACGGCTACGGTAAAAACATATCAAATCCGTTGATAGCTGGGGTTTTGCCAAAAAGCCCATAAGGGTGCATAGGTCCACCATAGGCCTATATAGTCCATAGTAGCGGCTACGGTAAAGACATGTCAAAACCGTTTATGGTTGGTCACTTACCTAAAGTGAACATCGGGTTTTAGCGGATTCTTGGCCACATGTATTGGTTAGTGCAGTGGGCTGGAGCACACTGCACTAACCAACACTCGGAGCAGCACACTTCGTAGCTCATTGGTGACTTAGCGTTATCGGAGCAGTGGGCTGGAGCAGTTTACAGATAGAGCAGATTGCCGATATCTTCCACATCTCCCTCGATGGTGGTCGGATGGATGGTGCATGCACACACGTATTGGCCTGGTTTCGATTTGGTTGGTTTTGGTGGTAGCGCAATAGATGGTGGAGAGTGGCCTCATGATGGTTGATGGGTTTTGGAGGGTGGGCAGAGGTCACATGTATTGGTTAGTGCACATGATGGGTTTTCTAGTGTTGGATGGTATACATGATGGTAGGCATACATGTATTTATCCCCCGATAGCTACTCGGATCTGATACATCATCAGACACGCCTAGCTGTCTAAGGGGACGTGTTTGGCTGTACCCTTTCTTGATGATATTTATTTACCTTTCATCAAAAAAAAAAAAAAATAGTTATCAAAATGAGATTTTTAAAGACAAATAGTAATCGTAGGATATCAGATCAAGAGATGTTGGAATAGTAGCTTACCTCTACATAGAGCTTTCTTGCAGCGAGGACCCTTATCTTTGACCTTTCCCTGAAAATAAAATATTGATTAAGATATTTGCAAATATAGTTGCTCTACCATATCCATGTTTTTGGCTAAAATTAAGTTAACATTGCCTTTGGACTTTCTAAAAAAGGCCCTTGGACCTTTACGATTGGTACGGAGGTCTGATACTTCTAAAAATTCTAACGAAGATATTTGATTCTTCAAGTTCAGAGATGATCTCATCTCCATAACTACAAATCCAGACTTCATATGGAAGCTCAAAAAATTAAAGAAAACAGTAGTACATCAACATACAAATCATAGAGATCATACATCTTGTCTTCTAACACAGTGCTCATGACAAAATTTGCTTTCGAAGATCTTGCTCCATCGTTACTGATTTCCTGAAAAGCATCAGTTGAACCATCTTGTTGCTCGGCCAACTAAAATAAAAACAGTAACTACTGATACGCTATTAGTTTATCTCATAGAAAAAAATCAGATACTATACCATGAAACTTAGAGCATAGTTACTATAACAAAGACAAAATCTACCATCGTGTTCGGCTGAGAAAAATGTGCTCTGATGATTTCATTAACCTCCTTTTTTTTTTGTTGAAACCTATAAGCAGTTTGTTGTTTTGCTAAAGGACCAGATGCAACCATCTCTCTAATATTTCTCTACAAAAAAGAAAGAAAGAAATATGAGCATTAAGAAACAGCAAAGAGGGGAAAAGTAAATATTTATTAGAATAAAGAAACAGCAAAGATGGGAAAAGTAAATAACACTTCAAAAAGATAATCCAAGATTCCTTGACAATACAAGAGAATATCATCGTCTCTTGCAGTTAATGCAATGGCATGCTTCTGATGGTTTTGTGTCCTGAATGGGTGAGTTCAGTCCCATACAGTTTGAAACAACCCAAACAATAATAGTAGTATAGTACAAGTACACAATGGCCTAATGTCCATTTTGGAGGGTTTCAGTTAATCTTGATATTATTTGTTTTCTATCTAAAGCTTGTTTTGATTTGATGTGATTTGTGCAAGTTCTCAAAGGCCCAAACTCAAGATCCATTAGGAATGGCGAACTCCATGATTATCTTCGACCACATATGGGTGTCAAAAATCAACACGACCCGACGACCCAACCCGAATCGATCCGAAAAAAATCGGGTTCGGGTTGAAACTTTTCGGGTTCGGGTTGGAGGGTTTAGGGTTGAAAATTTTCGGGTCGGGTTCGGGTTGACCCGAATTTAAAGTTTAGTGGATTTTTTGGGGTTAAATCAAATTTTATTTTGAAAATTATGATATTTTTATGTATATTAATATCAATATTAGTATGATCATGATGGAGTATTGAGATAAAAGTGAAAAATTATAGGAAAATAGCGAAAAAAGAGGTTTTGAATCGGTTTTTTTGGGTTATTCGATCGGGTCGGGTTCGGGTTGGTCGGGTTCGGGTTTGGGTGTTTTGGGTTGAAATCGGGTTCAGGTCAGGTTCGGGTTGGGAGTTAAATTTTTTTTTTTTCCCAACCCGACCCGACCCACCCGAATTGACACCCCTACTCCCACATAAGAATTAAAAACTCTAATGTGGATGCCTTAGTAAAACATTGACAACAGATTGATCAAACCTATGGGAACAATTTCTCCAGTACTAATAGGGGTGTCAAAATGAACTGGTTACTGCTAAATAAAATAAGGGATGATCAGATTTCATCTAATTAGTGTACAATAGCCATTAGATACTTCTCTAGTTACTAAAATTTAAGAAGATGACAACTGTTCATTCACTGTTCCTCTATTGGAACTAACTAGAGACAAACTCACATGTGTAGCTTAACAATGCAAAGGAAAAGTTTTCTAGATCACTTCCAAAATTATAGTTATTCTTTTCTCTCAATCTTTAACTGATACGCATAGATACAGCCAATTTTACCATGAAGATGGGAACAATTGCAAATAGAAATTACCAAATATATTGAACTAACACACTGTGTTTTTTTTTCTCTTTTATTTGTGCATTTTAATAATCACTAATAATTGTTTGGTCTATTGGTAAGTAAACCAGATTTGGAAGGCTTCCAGCTAAAGGTCAAGAGTTTAAATTCTGAATTATAGAGAGTGATTTAACCTTTTTGTTGCGCAAAACGTGGACAACACCTCTCAACCTCTAACGCGCGGAAAAAGAAGAAGAGAGAAAAAGATCGCGTGGAACAACAAGACAAAGACGCACAAGAGAGAGAAACACGAGGAGGAAGAAGAAGATGAGGAGAGAGAAAAAGGAGAAGAAAAGTTACCGTGGTTCGGCGGCTTATCTACGCAAAAAAAATCGAAGCTTTATTAGATTTCTCTCTACACAAGAGAATACACATTATTCTCTTGATCATTGATAATTATAATCCAATATGTTTACAATGATCCATGTAAATAATGCCTAAACTCAGACCCAGTAAAACCGTAACAGATTTTTTTAAAGAAAAGTCTTAATAGTTTTTTTCTTAGAAAAAAATCTTAACAAATTTTTCTTCCATGACATCTCTTATTCAAATATGAGTCATTCATTAATAATCTCCACCTTAGCAAATATTCACCCCTTCGCAGAACACTAGTATCTGAGCAAAACTCCACCTGAAACTCTGGGTTTGGGCTTCCTTTCTCTAGCATCTAGAGACATAGATCAAGTTCAAGCAATGAACTTTTCTGTGGTCACTAGCAACGTCAACATATCTGCAATATTATCTGCAGTGTAAACCTTCTCAAGTTTAATTTCTCTGGAAGCAATCAACTATCTGATCTCGTGAAACCTCACATCAATATGCTTGGTTCTCGCATGATACACTTGATTCTTCACCAAATAGATAGCACTCTGACTATCACATAACAACTGACTCCACCTTGCTGAACGCCCAATTCTCTAACCAACCCCCCGTAAGTTATAAAGCTTCCTTCTTCTTGAATAATCACTTGCATCCTATAGCTCATTTTCTCTCAGGAAGCTCCATTAGATCCCACGTTTGGTTCTTATGTAATGATTACATCTCCATCTCCATAGCACTCATCCACTTATCCTTCTCAGAGCTGTGTATCGCTTCCTGAAAAGATGTAGGATCTCCGCTACTGGTGATGAGTGCATAAGATACCAAGACCTCAAATTCATATTTGGTGGTTGGCTTAACGACTCGTCTCGTTCTGCCACTAGCTATAGTGCGATACTCCATGTGCTCTGAGCTAGAATCATCAGAGTCAAGAGTCTTTAGCTTCACCTGCACAACACCTTTCTCCTTGTTGTGGTGTTTCCTTTCCTTCCTCCTGAGGATGTTGTAGTATGCCTTCTCATCAAACACCACATCTCTGTTGATCACTACCTTGTTTGCCTTAGGATCCCAAAGCTTAAAACCTTTAACTCCTTTCTGATACCCCAAAAAATTCATTGCTTTGACTTCGCATCCAACTTTGATCTTTCTTTCCTAGATATGTGCATATCGGTTGGACATCCAAAAACTCGAAGATAAGAGTAATCTACTAGATTTTCTATCCATACTTCCTCTGATACTTTGCCTTCTACTACTGTCCTTAGTGATCTATTAATGAGATAACACATCATGTTTACCACTTCCGCCCAGAAATTCTTTCCTAGCCCTGCATTCAGCCTGAGACATCTTGCCTTCTCAATGATTATCTTATTCAACCTTTCAGCCACACTGTTCTGTTGAGGTATCCTGCGAACTGAAAAATACCTCATTATTTCATTCTGCTCACAAAATTCCTGAAACTTTGAATCTGTGTGCTTTGTCTCATTGTCTGACTTAAGGCATTTAATCGTCCTTCCTGTCTGATTCTCAACTTTAGTTTTTCATAGTTTAAACTTTGCACAAGTGTCCGACTTATGACACATGAAGTATATCCAGACTTTTCGTGAGTAATCATCAATAAAACTCACAAAATACACTGGTTGGTCCCTAGAGATCTATATGTACATAGTCCAGATCCCCCCATCTTATGTGTTGCCGTCTTAAATTGCACTTTGCTCTGTTTTTCAAGGACACAAAATTTGCAAAATCCAAGCTTGCACGTCTTGATGCTCTTCAACAAATCTCTCTTGTGTCAGCATCCCACATTCGCTCATATGTCGTAACCGGATATGCCACAAGACTGTACTTTTTGATTCAAACTCTAGTAGGTGACTCCACCTATAATTGTAATCTCTATCAACTTGTAGATGTTCTCTGCTACCTATTGTCCTTTCATTATCGTTACAACTCTCTTACTAACCTTCATCACTCCGCTCACTGATTTGTAATTACAATCAATATCATCTAATGTGCCTAGTAAGATCAAATTCTTCCTTAGATCTGGTATGTATCTGACATCACATAAAGTTTTGATCACATCATCAAACATCTTGATTCTGATGTTCCCTATGTTGATGACTCTGCATAACACATCGTTTCCCATCAACACTAAACTAGAATACACTGCTCTGTAGGTGACAAACCTCTTCTTGTTTGGAGTCATGTGATATGAACATGCAGAATCTAAGATCCATGCATTCGTCCTGAACTCGAAATAACTAATAGAATATCTTTATCACTGCTCTTTGAACTTCAACTATGTTTGCAGACTTTGTCGAACTGCCTTTGTTCTTTGCAACATGTTTTTTTTATCTCTGGATAATCTCTCTTTACATAACCTTTGCCTCCACACTTGTAGCACGTGATTACTTTCTTCCTTTTAGACTTAGAACGGGCCTTGTTATCGCTAGTTGATCCATACTGAGTTTTGCTCCTACCACGCTCTTGGTTACTATTCACCACAAGTCTTTCTCCTTGAGAAATTTTATCACTTGCTTTCTTCTCTGATGAAAGCCCAACAAAGCACCTATGACTTCCTCTAATTTGAGAGTTTCCTTTCTCCTTATCAGAGTATTAACCAAATTCTCATACGTAAGAGATGAAGGTAGAGAATTCAGCAACATCAGCGCCTTGTCTTCGTCCTCGATCTTCACATCAACCCGCTTCAGATCGCTCACAATCTAGTTGAATACGTTGATATGCTGACTCAGGTCAGTTCCCTATGTCATCTTCAACCCGAATAATTTCTGCTTAAGATATAATTTGTTTGTCAATGACTTTCACATGTATCGACTTTCCAGCTTTTGTCAAATTGTCACCGGTGACTCCTCGTCTATGACATGGTACATCGCATCATCCGTGAGATAAAGCCTGATTATTGCCACTGCCTTCGCCTGAAGTTCTTCCCAATCTGATCTCTCCATGCTTTCTGGTTTTCTTTCTCGTAGCATCTTCGTCATGCTTTATTACACCAACAAATCTTTGACCCTCCTCTGCCACAATCCAAAATTTTCGGTTCCGTCAAACTTCACAGAAGACATCTTTGACATGTTGAAAAAATCCGTCAAAACCTGGCTCTGATACTAATTGTTGCACAAAATGTGGGCAACACCTCTTAACCTCTAACGTGCGGAAGAAGAGGATGAGAGAAAGAGATTGTGCGGAGTAACAAGACAAAGATGCACAAGAAAGAGAGAAACACGAGGAGAAAGAAAAAGAGGAGAGAGAAGAAGGAGAAGAAAAGTTATCGGCGGCTTGCCTACTCTACCAAAAAAACCGAAGCTTTATTAAATTTCTCTCTACACAAAAGAATACACATTATTCTTTTGATCATTGATGATTATAATTCAATAGATTTACAATGATCCCTATAAATAATATCTAAACTCAGGCTCTGGTAAAACATAGCAGATTTTTCTTAGGAAAAATCCTGACAGTTTTTTTGGTAGGAAAATCCATGACATCTCTTATTCATATATGAGTCACCCATCAATACTTTTCCTCTCCAGTCTCCCATCTAGTAGTGTGGGAACACCGTGTGATCAAAGGTTAAAAAATTATTAAAGAAAAAACTTATTACATCAGCCAGTTTTGAAATATAGAGAGCAATCCATATGCCAGAGGCACAAATGTAATCTTATCAACAGAAGAAAAACAGACAAGTTGTAATCGAGGAAAACGATTTCTTTCCTATCTATTTTTTCGTTTAGTCAGGTCAATCGGTCAATCTTATCCAAATAGTTGAAACTAACACAATTTGTTAACATTGAGGGAGGAGAGTCCTCACGTGTAAATTAGAAAAGCGCGTGGAAGAACCCTAATGTACTCCCGGACGTAAAGAAACAGAAACATAGATAGGAAACCCTACCTTACAGTCTGCTCCGGCCTTGGCAACGACGGGCCGGTGTGCTGCCGCAGCATTTAGAGAGGGCCCCACCCTTGACCCAACTCCAACAGTCGCGTCCAGGAGACGGTGTTGGTTTTATCAGGCTTGAGATCCACTGTGAATCGCAGCCTCTTGACCTCGGCAGGAGGCGGCGACGGCGGCGGCGGTGCTGGAGGCGACGAGGTGGCGTGGGCTGACGAGGGGGTTTCTCTGTCCATGACTGCCAGATTTTGGTACTTTTCGAATGCTAGGGCACAGACATCCAAAGACGGGCGAAGAGAGATTGGATGGAAGAGGAAGCAGGAAGAAGTAGAATAGAAAAGGAGGGAAGGTAAGCCGGTAAGGGGATCGATGACACGGTGAATGTATCGCGCAGTTCAAATCCTGCGCCCGCATTTTCTGCAACGAAAATATCGACGAAAATCCTCGTCGATATTTGGGCAATTGCATAAAAGTCTATACTTTTAAATTTTAACTTAAAACACCTCTAATTATCTATATTATCAAAACTAATTAAAAAATATTAAGATAATATTTCATTTCAAAATACTCGAGAAGACAGTCAGTTCCTCGATTAAATATAGTAAATCATTAAGAATGTCTTACTTTAATACAACCACCTTTTTATATGAGAAATTCATATACACAACGGTTCCGGAAGGAATCGACGCGGATGACGAGTCACCAGAGTCCAGCCTACGAGGATGATGATGAAGGGAAGTAGATCACACCTTGTGAGATCAACACGAGCATTAATAGGAACACGTTGAAGGTTTTCCGGCGGAGCCCACTCCGATGCTCAAGTCAGAACCTAGGTCGCTTGCAGGAGAAAAATGAGGAAGGAGAATCTTCGTGAGTTCAGAGAGTGTACCCCTTTACCTGCGTGTCGAAGCCTTTATAGACCTGGGGGCTGAGGCACATGTATCTCCACGTTTTTCCCCACGTTCTGTACTCGTCGGTTACGGGATCACCTTTAAGTAACGGTCGCAGCGATTATTAAGACCTTAATTGTCGCGTGGAGCAGACAATAATTATCCGACGACTTTCCTGATTCGGAAAGAGGAACGATCACATAAAGTCAATCTATCTGGTATATTGACCTTTAGGCTCCACCTCCTCAAGATGGTCCGGGGATGGTCTCGGGGGTCTCTTCTCTTGAGGGAGTCTCGGGAGAGTATGGCCTGAGGTGGTCTTGGGAGCTCACAGCCCGGCCTGATCTCGGGGGTCTCGGGAGATTACGACCCGAGGTGATCTCGGAAGCTTACAACCCGGCCAAATCTCGGGGGGTCTGACCTCCCGAGTCTTGGGAGATTACAGCCCGCCTAGATCTCGAGGGTCTGACCTCCAGAGGGGGTCTCGAGAGATTATGGTCTGAGGTGGGCTCGGGAGCTCACAGCCCGGCCTAATCTCGGGGGTCTAACCTCCCGAGGGGGTCTCCAAAGATTACGACCCGAGGTGGTCTCGGGAGCCTGACCTATTCCTTCAAGTTCAGTGGACCCAGGCACGTAGCCTCCATAGGCTAAGTGTCAACCAGCGGATGTTCAACCCCATCACAAGTCCCTCCCTTTAAGTCTAATCGAAGGAAATATGACTGACTGATTAGACCAGTGGGGTAACGAAGGGAAGCTACGTATCTGTGGGTCCCTATTTCCATTACTTTTCCCTTGGTAGCTTGTCGGGTCCGAGGAACCGCAACATTTGTCTCTTGGCCCCGAGGCATACCTTTTGAATTAGTCCAAAAGGCTTTGCGAATTCTGAGGCAGCGCAATGATAACTATCTTTCACCCATTAAAAGCTCATGGGGTCTCTTAATAGCGACAAAACATCACCGCAAATGTGGCTTTGCCATGTGTTCAGACTCTTTCCTTTGTGATCTTCTGCTGATACGTGTCATAGGGTCATATCAAACGACGACCTCAAGGAGCGAAGACGCCTCGAGATGGGCTTTCATCACCGTCCATGTTCCGCGCTCCCATTGCCCACATGAGGGCAGCTTCTGCTCTATAAAAAGGGGAGGCAAAAACGTTCGTTCGCCTTCTGGCATCGTCGACTAGCAGAATTTGTGTGTTTCGTTCTCGTCTTCCTTTTCTAAGACTTCTCCCCTACGCATAAGTTCCCTTCCTTTTTCATCTTCCTCCACTTCTCTCCTTAGAAGTCATGGGTAAGGCAGAGAAAAAGGACCAAGGTAGGAATGGGACACCAGAGAAGGATTACCAACCAGAGTGGTATGAATCCACCTCCTCTAGGGTTAAATCAGAATCTCTCCGAGCTGCCTGCGAAGCTTACGACATTCCGGCCGAAATAGAGGTAGAAGTTCCTAGGCGGATCAATCACCCATAGAGCCTCCCCTAGGGTTCTTCACTTTCTTCCTAGGGCAAGTAAAATTAGGATTTCATTTCCCTCTTCCTCCTTTTTTTCATGAGCCTCTCCTCATATTTCAACATTCCTCTTCATCAGATGACTCCCAACGCCTTCACCCAGATGGGCGGGGCGTTTATCCTTTTCAAACTCTTTGACATTCCTTTAACCCCCAGCTTCTTCCACTTCTTTTTTATCCCCACCCAAGCGTCTAGGGGGTCTTCAGTTTCACGGCTCGCCCCAGCCATAGGTTCATAGGGGATCTTCTTTCCTCCCGTAAGAGATGGAAGGAACGCTTTTTTTAATCTAACTGCCTGAGCTCCCTTTCAGCTCCATTCGTTGGAGGGAAAGCCTACCAACCCCCCCCGGAGCTAAGCGACTTCCAACAGGATCCAGGTTATCAGCGGGCCAGGAGCATCCTATCCGACATGGAGTTTAGCGGCCCCGGACTGGTGCAGAGTGATAAACTTAGGTACCGAGCGAGGCTCAGCCCTAAAGTCACCAGCATGAGTTTCAGCCTCGGTAAGATTATCCTTTTACAGATGTCTGTTAATTCTAACTGATGTTTTGTTGCTTATGTATTGCAGAGAGCGTCATGTTGTCCCGAGCGATGAATCAACTCCTCAAATGGGAGCAAGCCAATGAACAGGCCCTGGCCCCTCCTCCAGTTCCTTCTGCCCTGACGGTCGACTCAGCCGAGTCTCAGGAGGGGGCAATAGAGCAGTCCGTTGAGCAAGGGGCGCCGGAGCAGATCGAGGCGCCAAAAGCGACCAAGCAACCCACCGACCAAGTGACGCCAGAGCTACCTGGTGCCCAGGGAGCCAACCTGCCTCTCGTTATCATCATCGAGACGGAGGGAATAAGGAAAAGTCGGCATCCCTGGTAGACCCACTGATGCTTAAATCATCCGAGAAGCTGAAGAGGAAATGACACGACAAGCGGTCGGCAATCTAAAAGAGGTCGTGGAACTTCATACCCCGCGAGCTCCCCAGTATCCCAGAGGAGGAGGACGTGCCTGTCCCTGAGGAGGAGGATACGATGCCCCTGTCTAAGCACCTCAAACAGACGACCATTCTAGAGACAGGGCAACAAACCACTACCCCTTCTCCAAACCGCTCCTCTGACATCTCCAGAGGCAAGCAGGCGGTGATCACAGAGCCTCGACTAAGGCTTGACCACCTGCGCCAGAAGCTTCAAGCAGCGACAGAAGCGGCCTCTAGAAAGCACCAACCGGTGCAACTGAAGGAGGTCTCTACTGAGGGTTGTTCGTCTGAGGGAGTGTCTAGCTTTGAGGAGGATGTCCCAGGCCCCTCTATAGTGTCATTCGAGGCACCTACCGTCCAGATCCTCCCCTGCCTCAAAGACACTTCCTCTTCACAAAGTCATGATGATGCGCCAAGGAGCCGAGGCGACTTGAGAGGGGAGGTCTTGCGTGCCTCGGTCAGACATCTAGCCAACCTGCATGAGTCCCTCTTGAAGGTAATGCTACCCGCTTTTACTGTTACTCTTGTTCATATTTTCTAACCCTTATTCCCAGTGGCAGGCCGCTCACGACTGCCTCACTATCGGCCGCCAATTATACTCCCTGGGAGAGATGAACATCTGATTCGTCTAGTATCTACATCGGAGGCAAAGGCCTATCGTGCCTACAGAGGAGGCCACATGCAGGCGGAGGTCAGTAGAGCCCTTAGGGCTAAAGTAGAGTACTATATAGAATCTCTGCTGGCCTCCGAATCCGCCTTGCATGGCTCCCACCATCGAGAGAGTCTGATGTCAGAGAGGGGCATAGCCCTTTTCAATGACTTGTGCAACCTGGCTCAGGAGCGGGAGCAACTCCAAGTCCGGTAGAAGAAACTGTTCGGGGACGTCAAACTCCTGGAGTCATCGACGAAAGCCCTGAATGGTCGAATACAAGAACAAGCAACCCAGCTGGTCCAGAAGGAATCTATGATACAAGCGGCCTATGGTTACATGACCGACCTTCAGGAGGACGTTGCCCGGGCCAAGTCAGAGATCTCGGTCACCTCGGAGAGGCTTTAGAAAGCCTTAGAAGATAGAGATCAACTATTCTCTGAGATGGCCCAGTTGAAGGTTGCTAAGGATGAAGCCGAGGCTAAGCTGCAACGCTACAAGGCTGACGTGTTAGTAATATGAGAGAAGTGTCCTAAGACAATCGCCTAATGATTGTAATCATTTACTTTAATAAATGAATAATTCACTATTTGAGTATACATATTCGTGTATTTGATTGAGATCTTAAACTCATTTACTGAATGTCCGCAATACAATTCACAGCATGAGAGAATTTGTGATGAATTCACAACTAGTGATTATCTCTACATGTGCAATTGTGAAGTATTGAAATTGCCCCTAGTCGATGAATTGATAAATACGAACACTATCATTTCTGTTGACACTAGCATGGGTTATTCTCTAATCAGCTGATTCTCACTGGCTGGTGACATTGGGATGTCCGGAGATAAACATGAATGCTAGTTAAGGGAACTAGTTCATTGGAGTGACTGGCTGTAAAACTTCATATGGTTGTCTACATATAGATATGTCAATGAAGTTCTTACTGCAGCTTAAGTGCGATGTTCCTTTGACTTGCGGTGTTCAAGTCATCTATACCCAAGGCCTATCGTCGGATTGTTACTCGAAGTCTCTGGCCAGAGCATCACATGTTCAGAGTATGAATCTCTCAGAAACATGAGAGTAATTAGAATCCGTTGGACGAGAAAGACATTACTTGGGCTAGGTGTGACGTAGTCAGCCTAGTGGGGACTGACACACATAGACCGTGTTCTGAACCAAGTGGGTATAAGATGGTGAAGGGAATGGGGCACAACTCATTATAGCTGCTGAAGGGATTCAGAATTATTTCTGAGGTCAACTGTTGATCTTTCGATTAATTGGGGATCATGATGTACTACTAGGTGCCACTCATGATCGTTCTATAATTGGTTAATTATAGACGGTCAACATAAATCGAAAGCCTATTTAGTCACACGTACTACGAGTAATCCGAGGGATTTAAAACGAGTTGAAAATTGGATTTTTCGATCAAGAGAAATAAGTCGAATCTGAATTTATCAGAGGCGCATCGGAAGCTTAAAATGGCTAAGTCTTTTGAAGGCTTATTGGACGAATTAAATGAGTTTAATTCGCGAGGAGGCGACTTGGTTTGGCCGGCCAAAGAGGGTCCCCACCCTCTTTGGTTTGGCCGGCCACAACAAGGAGGGAAACCAATTTATTTGGTTTAAATTATAAAATAAATCAAGCGCGATTTGTTTTATAAAATTATGGATAAATAAATTTATATATAAAGAAATTTATATAAAGAAATTTATTTTCATGGAAATTAAAATAAACCTTGGATTGGTTTATTTTATTTTATAAAATCAATTATGAATTGATTTTTCCATGATAAGAAAAATTTATATAATAAATTTCTTGTGAAAATTTATTCCATAATAAAAGGGGAGATGTGTTTGTTTTTATTATAAACTTAGTTATAATAAAACTTGGCATAACGGAATAATTCATAGGAAAATTTATAAGATAAATTTCTTATAAAAAATTTATTCCGTTAGAAGGGAGACTTGGCGATGGAGAGACTACTATATAAAGGAACCAAGGCAAGGCTTGAATTCCAATCAAGAGATTAAGAAGCAAGCCCTCTCTCTCTCTCGGCGCCCTCTACCTCCTCTAGGGCCGGCGCCCTCTCCCTCCTCTAGGGCCGGTGCCCCTTCTAGTTGCTGTGAGCCACATCCACCAAGAAGGTGCCGAAGAAGAAGAAGAAGCGGGTCGCAACTCCTTCCTTCCCCGGAATCTTGATTCCGTTACTTGGTGGTTAGTTTCCATCTCTCTCTCTTGATATTCTTGTCGTGCCTTTGGAGAATCTAGTAGTTCTTGTCGGCATGAAACTCGTGGCTTTGCGAAGTCATCCCGAAGAGAACTCGGTGTGGACGTGAATAGAGGCGGAGCTTCCAAGGGACGCTACGGTTGGATCTCGTCCCTTTCTACGAGTTACGCGAGGTATTAAGTAAATTAGTTTACTTTCTGCAAAATTTTAAATGCATGATCATGTCTCCACAACTTAAGGTTGCATGCTAGATACGTGGTTAAAATAATTTAAGAAATTATTTATGCTAAACCTTCCGCTGCACGTAATTAAATTTTAAAATTACGAACCCGTATCCATGTCAACATGCACCCGGTCCCAACATGACGAGGCATCCAGACCGAGAGAGATCAAAGCAGAGCTCAAGACCAGGTTTCTATAGTCCAATGAATTTGGTGATATTCTGGCTGGACAAGTCCTAAAGCCCTTGAAGAAGGGCTTCAACGGTGCCATCCAGCAGCTCCAGAAGGCCCAATTGCTATAGTCGGACGTAGACCTAAGCTTTATGAGTGTTGGCCAGGTCTGGCATGAGCTCCCACCCGAAGAGAAGGAATTATAGAATCTCTTCCCTCACCTACTCTACGTGTCTCCCTTGTTTCTGATTGTCAATTGTTTTTCTTTCATTCATGAACTTATAATGTACTCATCTATTTAGAATAAAAAATATTTTGCATGATTCTGTCAGGAGTCATCTGAGGACATTCCTCTAGGGAACGAATGTCTTTTACCTCGTTTCATTTTATTTTTTGGTCTCTTGTGAAAACATACTTGGAATTGAGTGACTTGCTTCTGCTTCTTGAGCTGGTGTCACTTTACTTCTAGCGAAAGCCCAAGTTGTTGTAGCCCCAAGGAGATGACTTCTCACTCACCACCCAAAGGTGAGACCAAGGCAATGGAGGAGAGCCCAGACGAAGGAGCGGCATGGCTTCGGGCCTCCTCGACAGAGATTAATATTTATATCGACCATATGTACTTACATTTTGCATTTCCTTCGGATGATATTCTCCATGTACCTCACTCATGAGTAAAAGGAAACTTGTTACCTATATGTTGCGGATACTCTTGCAATGGTTAAACATCATGCTTGTTTCCACTATCTGAGGGTGCTCATCTATATCTTGTTACCTACATGCTTGCTCCTCTCCCACTCCGTATGCTAACAGACTTTCCTTGGGGTCATGGTTAGAGGTAGTATGATCTCTGCAGCTCTTGGTCGGGCATCCGCAGCACCACGGCCAGACCTACTCACCTCTGGCATCCGCAGCACCATGAGGTAGTAGGGTTTTAGCAGCTCCTGGTCAGGCATCCGCAGCACCACGACCAGGCCTACTCATCTCAGGAATCCGAAGCACCGCGAGGTAGTAGGGTTTTAGCAGCTCCTGGTCGGGCATCCGCAACACCACGACCAGGCCTACTCACCTCGGGCATCTGCAGCACTGCGAGGTAGTAGGGTTTTAGCAGCTCTTGGCCGGGCATCCGCAGCACCACGACTAGGCCTACTCACCTCGGGCATCCACAGCACCGTGAGGTAGTAGGGTATTAGCAGCACCTGGTCGGGCATCCGCAGCACCACGACCAGGCCTACTCACCTCGGGCATCCGCAGCACTGCGAGGTAGTAGGGTTATTGCAACTCCTGGTCGGGTATCCATAGCACCACAACCAGGCCTACTCACCTCGGGCATCCGTAGCACCGTGAGGTACTAGGGTTTTAGCAGCTCCTGGTTGGGCATCCGTAGCACCGCGAGGTACTAGGGTTTTAGCAGCTCTGGTCGAGCATCCACAACACCACGACTAGGCCTACTCACCTCGAGCATCCGCAGCACCGCAAGATAGTAGGGTTTTAGTAGCTCCTGGTCGGGCATCTGCAACACCATGACCAGACCTACTCACCTTGGGCATTCGCTACACCGCGAGGTAGTAGGGTTTTAGCAGCTCTTGGTCGGGCATCCGCAGCACCATAACCAGCCTACTCACCTCAGGAATCCGCAGCATCGTAAGGTAGTAGGATTTTATAACTCCTGGTCGGGCATCCACAACACCACGACCAGGCCTACTCACTTCGGGCATCCGCAACACCATGAGATTGTAGGGTTTTTGCAGCTCCTGGTCGGTCATCCACAGCACAACGACCAAACCTACACACCTCGAGCATCTGCAGTACCGCAAGGTAGTAGGGTTTTTGCAGCTCCTGGTCGGGCATCTGCAGCACCCGAGGTTGTAGGGTTTTAGCAGCTCCTGGTCGGGCATCCGCAACACTACCACCAGGCCTACTCACCTCGGGAATCCGCAGCACCGCGAGGTAGTAGGGTTTTAGCAGCTCTTGGTTGGGCATCCGTAACATCACAACAGGCCTACTCACCTCGGGCATCTGCAACACCGCGAGATAGTAGGGTTTTAGCAGCTCCTTGATGGGCATCCGCAACACCACGACCAGGCCTACTTAACTCGGACATCCGCAGCACCGCGAGGTAGTAGGTTTTTAGCAGCTCCTGGTCGGGCATCCGCAGCACCACGATCAGGCCTCACCTAGGGAATCCGCAGCATTGCGTGGTAGTAGGGTTTTAGCAGCTCCTGGTCGGGCATCCGTAGCACCATGACCAGGCTTACTCACCTCGGGCATCCGCAGCACTGCGAGGTAGTAGGGTTTTAGCAGCTCCTGGCTGGGCATCCACAGGACCACGACTAGGCCTACTCACCTTGGGCATCTGCAGCACCACGATGTAGTAGGGTTTTAGCAGCTCCTGGTCGGGAATTCGCAGCACCACGATCAAGCCTACTCACCACGGGCATCCGCAGCACCACGAGGTATTAGGGTTTTAGCAGCTCCTGGTTGGGCATCCGTAGCTCCACGACCAGGTCTTCTTATCTCGAGCATCCGCAGCTCCGCGAGGTAGTAGGTTTAAGCAAGCAAGTACACTGGGTCTTTGCGAGACATTTCGTTTGTTTCTTTGATCACTAAAACTGCAAAGCAGTGCCAACATGAATACAAATACATTTTTTTTTGACAAAAAAGGAAAGGATCTTATTTCAAGAGGAAAAAAAACCCAAATTTTAGAAGGGGGGGCCAAACCTAACCCTCTAAAATGGGATTACAATGAAAGAACAGACTGAACTACACATTGAACCAAGGATAAGGTGTTGGATCGAGAAATGCGAGAGAGGGGGGGGGGTGAATGTCGTAATTCGTTCGGATTTAAAAAGAGCGGGTGCGCAGCGGAAATAAAAGAGAACACAACAACGCAAACACAGCCGGTTTACTTGGTTCGGAGCCTGGGTCGACTCCTACTCCAAGGCCCACGGTCGTTGACCGTTTTCTGCGGGCAATTCTATAAGTTCGCAAAAGTTTACACACAAATAATAATAAAAATATTCTCGTAAACTTAAATACAACTCTTGTTACCGACGTCCGGTGAAGATTGAAGTTCTGGAGCAGCGGGACGTCGTCGGCTTGAGTTGGCAGCTTTCTGGAGCGTGTCGTGGAAGCAGAAGAGCGTAGAATTGTCGAAGGAATTGGTTGTTTAAGAATAGGGTCGAGGCCCTCTTTATATAGGGCAGGGGGCGCCCGACATGCTCGGGGCGCCCCCCACGTGGCTCTTGATCCGGCGAGCCCTCTGGTCAAGGCTGATCTCTTCATCTTCGGGATCAGCTTTGACCGGGGCGCTCGACGCGCGCGGGGCGCCCGGTTGACCGGTCAAAGCGTCATCTTCAGGGCTTCGCGAGAGTGAGCTGCAGCAGCCTTCAGTGGCGTGGCACAGTGGGCGCCGAGACACGCGGGGCGCCCGACATGCGGGCGCCCGACACACGCGGAGCGCCCCCAATTGCGCTGCTGTCGGGGCGTTTACCTCTCTGCTGACTTTGGGTTGACTCTGGGCGCCCGACACATCCGGGGCGCCCTGCTCAGCTACGACCTCACTCCTTTGAGGCTCTCTGAGCTGCAGAAACACAG